>PVJD01001468.1:0-264466 GCA_004026545.1 Mormoops blainvillei
GTTGAGTAGCTGTGACAGAGACTTTACCCACACCCCCTAACCCAGCTCCCAATGCTTAAAACATTTACTTTTTAGCTCTTTACAGAAAATGTCTGCTGACCTCTGCATCTTGAGATCAGTTCAGGAAAGCCTGAAGCCCAGAGAGAAACCACCAAGGATGTAATTTACCCAACTGACAAACTGTGTGATGTTCAAGCCTTCCAGCCAGCTCTATCTTTGTGGAGCTTATAGTACGGCAGGGAAGACAGATGACATGTAAGAAATTACAAACAAAATGACTAAAAAGAAAGAAGTACGTGCATCTCCTAGACCTCCAAGCAGAAGCTCTGCCCTTGTCTAGAGAGTCAAGGACGGCTCTAGAACCAGTGCATGCAGGATGAGACCTTGAAGATGAAAGGGAGTTAACGGAGGGAAGGGGGAAAGGGGAGTTCCAGGCAGGGAAGCGCACATGCAAGGGCCCAGACCCAAGAGACGGGAGGTTTAAGGACTGAAACAGATCCAGTGAGTCTGGGGGGAACGTGAATGAGGCAAACCTGCAGGACGTGGCTGGTTGATTCCTTGGGACCTGGTAATCCTTAGCGTTGAGGATCTGGGCCCTTAACCCAAGGGCAATGGGAACTAATACAGGCTTTCAGGCAAAAAGATATGCTCACAATTGTATATATTTTTTATAAAAAACAGCACTCTGATAAGGCTTGAGAGTTGGGAGGCCATACCCAGAGAGAGAGAAAGACTAGGAAAGCATGTTGGGAAAGTCAGAAATCCCCCCAGATCGAACAGCACCTCACCCTCATTTACTCAGGCCAGGAGGACATGTAGTTCAAATCACTCCTGGCAGATGGGCCTGAGGTCATCAAAGGAAACAGGCTGTGTGACACGACACAGCCAAGCCAGCGGTGCCCTGGCTCTTGTCACTTTAGGAGATAGCTCCTTGACTCTGTTATGGTTTAGGATTTTGAATTGTGGGGGGTGGGGGCAGAGGGAGGGAATTGTTCTGCTTCCCATTTTATTTTTTCCCAAATACTACTTTTAAACATGGCTGGTCTGGCCGAGACTGAATTCAGGAGGAAGAGGCTGAGGTTCCCCCACATCCAGGCCAGGGTGGTGAGGAGGAGCCCAGGCGGCCACCGAGGAGCCAGGCTCAGGACTGGGGTGACCGTCGCCGCACCCCGCATCACACTGTAAATCTTGTCCTTCCCTTCACTCTGATGAAGACGTCCCCTGTGTGAAGCCTTTCGGGGCTGCCAGCCCCACAGACGCCCCTTCCCTGAGCTGCTCGGAGGGAAGAGCGAACTCTGCTCTTGCACCCCTTGAATTTGGAAGTCACTTTCCAAGCCACCAATTTTTCTAAAAAGTCCTTACAATGTCTTTCACTGCTGACATTTCAGAAGGTAGGTAAGGCCCCTTTGTTATCATCGAAGCTTGCAAATGATTTCTTTCTCCCAAGGATCATTAGAGGAGAAAAGAAATATTAACTTGTATTAAGAAGTAAGAAAAATAGAAAAATATGATCTTGCAGGTTGTGGAATGATGGTGCATATCAAGAACGTGGAAGACGTTGTCCGGGGCTAGGATTAACAATGGGGCCTTTTTAGCCCCAGAGGGAAAGAGATAAACGGGGGTCCTCATGGGACATAAAAATATCCTATCTTCACAGCTGAAACTGAGGACTAAGCAATAACTTCTTGAAGAAAGTAGAATTTCTTTGTCTCTCCATGCATAGCTCTTTCATCCTCACAAAGCAGCACATAAGTCTAATGCTTGATTCCTGCAGCGGAACTCAGGATTTTTTTGTTTTGTTTTGGTTTGGTTTTCGCAGTTTCGAAATTGCGAAGTCAAGTAAAGCCAGAGTGGGCAATTTTTTTCTCCTAAATGACTTCTAATTCACTTCCAGAATTCATCAGCTAATATTTGTCACCGGCACTCTTCGTAGCAGGACACACCAATACTTCAAGAAGCATGTGGTCAAGTGGGGGAGGGGACATGTAAACAGCTTCTCCTCGGCAGGGAAATGGAGGCGTAAGAGCAGAGCACAAGGTTAACTAAGTCTGGAACTGCAGGGAGTACGTGGGGATCGAGGGGCAGGTAGCAACGCACAGAAAGAACCTCTGTTAAACAAGTGCCTATAAAGAAGTCAATACCTTATAAGTTAAATAAGAACCACCGTTAGATCCCAATATTAGCAGACTCAGGTGCAATCGTGCTGTGTCTCTAAAATGTCTAGAAAGCTATGGCCCCCATCAGAACATATAGAAACACCACCTTAAAGGTGTTTCTTAAATTTGATTCCCAGCCTTAAAGGTATATATTTGATCTATGCCTTCCGATCATCAGCAACATGTGATTTCCACTGGCTAGAGAAACCAAAAAACTGAAATTAGATTCTGGAAACCCACTTTTCCCCCTCTCACCAGGCATCTGGAGCTCGCATTTCTTAGTATCTAAATTATTAGAGACTGGGAGAACGAGGAGACGAGCATGAGGTCGGAGACAAGGTAAGTTGGTATAGTTCTTCTCGAAACCAGCACCAGCTTTCCAGGGTAGGATTTGTGGTTATCGCAGCAAACAGAATCATGCTTCCACAAAGCCAAGTGAAGGGACTTCACTGGCAGTATTACTTTTGACAGGTTATTCCATCTGTTCACACATTTGTACAACACATCCTCATGCACCACAGATTCTCAAAAGCATAACATAGCATTGCCATGAGTAGGACAGCAACTAAGAATCATCTGTATTGTGTATAATGTTATGAAATCGCTCATCATTTAGAGGAAACGGACTTGCAGAACGTAGTCCTCAAATGCTGTGTACAGGATAAGTCACTTACCTGTGACAGTGAACTTGAGGAAGCCAGAAGAAACAATGAACTCCACTGCCTTTTCCAACTTCAGTGTTCACCGCTATAAAGCACTGAACAGAATGCAAGCTTTTTTGAGAACATTCTCTATTTGCTTAAGGGTCAATGCCCTGAAGGCCAGCCGAAGCCCAGTTCAGTGACATCTGAGGAAAGGTTGAACACGCTCAAAGTAATGACCCCAAACACAGTGTGCTGGGGAAACTCACTGAGGGGTCACCAGGCCATGGAATGTGCTGATTTGCCTCAGAAAGAGAGGCGAGTCACAGGCAAGAGGCGCTGGGGCAGGAGGGCTGTGGTCCTGGCTGTGCCCACTCTACTTTTTATAGGCCCTTATGTTTGAAAAGTTACTTAAAAATATAACAAGGCAAAACAACAACAACAACAACAACAACAAACCCTTTAAATATTCTCCCTCAGCCTGAAAGATTATTCTTGGAAAACCCTTAGGTTGCAGGTCCCCAGAACTTCCTGGGGACAGATAACTTCAGAGAACACCTGAAACAGCCTTTTGCTCCCATGGCCCTCGCACCCCGACCTGAACAGTCAATAACCTCAAGCTCTACTTACCAGACGAAGCCCTGTGTAAGTACAGAGTAACGATTTTTTTAAAGGCTCAAGTTAACAGAAGTCTACGCCAAACACAAATAGCTTCTCCAGGGGTTTTTGTGTCAGAACATATCTGTTCCTCTTTCTCTTCACTAATCCTTTCACTTTCTCAAAGTGTTCTTATTTTTTTCCCTCTCTTCCTTCCTGAGCTAACCCTGGCTGAAGTGTGCCTTGCTACGGTCTTCACACTGAGTAACAGCCCACATTGGTTGAGTCCTCGCTGGGTGCCTGGCTCAGCGGGAAGAGCTCTATTTTTACCAGTTTATTTGGGCTTCTCAATAACCCTTAGGCGCTGTCATCTTTATTAAGGAAGCGGAAGGAGGAGCCTAAGCCTCTGGCTGCTCTCTGCCACCCACACTCTGAGACGCAGGGAGCGGGCCAGTATTTCTCAGTTTACATAAAATAAGATCACATTAAACAATAAGGACATATGTTCTCAATTTAAAGGTTTTTAAAATTCAGCATCCACTATTGTTTGTCTCTGCTAGAAGCTAGATATGAGATGGTTTATGATTTAGCCCCAAATTCTTTATATTATTATTATTAATTATAATTATTATTATCATACTTATATTTAAAAATCTCAAAATATCAAGGTCAGCAAAGAAAAGAAACATTTCTAGACGTTCCCTTATCTGACTTGATTTGAGAAGTCCTGAAATGCGATGACTTACGACATGACACAAATCTAATGATACTCTGTTTGACGCCAGTTAGGACCCAGAAAAAAGAACTTTGCTTTACACAAAACCAAAAAGGCAGTACAGCTATGGGTTGTATCTTTGGTTGGGAGAAAATTCCCTACAGAATTTTGCTGCCTTTGTTGTGGCAAAGTTATTGACAACAGCTGAAGGGTGAAAACACTAAGGAGAAAACTGTCACCTCACTGGTCCCAGTGTCCTAAGACTTCCCTTTGTATAGTGTATAGACCTAAGGGAAGCAAAAAGCATAGAGTTTTAGAGCTGAAAACATTGTAGATACAGTAAGTCCTCACTTAACATTGTAGACAGGTTCTTGAAAACTACAACTTTAAGTGAACCAATGTATAATGAAACCAATCTTGTAGACTAATTGATACAAACAAGAATTAAGTTCCTAGGCATATTTCTGGTTACAAAAAAAATCACCAAACTTCTAAAAAAAGATCCAAACCATTACTAATATTAAGCATTGAAGTAAATGTGAGCTCCGCATACATTTAAGAACGATTAATAAAAACAAGTAAGATCATTATTTTCCAACCCACTTACCTGCAGTTCAGTGTTTAGGGGGCTGGAGCCTATCCCAGCAGCTCAGGGCACTAGGCAGGGGCTCCCTTGGACAGGATGCCCTTCCATTGCAAGTGCACTCACACACAAACACACACACACACACACATACACTCACTCAGATGGGACAATGTAGACACACCCATTCACCTCTAGGTACATCTTTGGGATGTGAGAGGAAACCGGAGTCCCCAGAGAAAGTGCAGACATGGAAGAATATGCAAACTCCACATAGACCGTGGCCCTGGCTGGGACTTTCTCATCAACTTTTGTAATGGAATGATATTGGATGAAATGGCGGTATTCAAGGACCTGCTGTATTTCATCTCCAACCACCTCATCTTGTAGATGAGAGACTTGAGGACAAAGCAGCAACCTGTCCTGAGCCCCTCGGAGAGTTAACGGTGCCTTTCTTTTCTCCTTGAGTCTGACCCTTGACAGGTCTGGGCAGAGAGAGTATTGAGTTAATCATCTGTAATTTGTTTCAGCAACGGGTGACTTTTCTTTATGGTTTATGGTCTGAAAACAGGTAAGGTTATTGCTCCTGCTGTCCTCCAGTTAAAACAACTACTTTTTGAGTGCTTACTACGTGCCCAAACTGCTCTAACCTGTGGGATGCAGGAAAGAGCAAACCAGATGAGAATCCCTGCCCTCAGGAATTTGCACTCTAGTGGGGCAAGGGGTAGACAGCAAGCAAATAAGTAAAACAGGTGGTATGACAAATGGTGGTCAATGCTATGAGGAGAAGCATTTCAGGAAAGGGATGTGATAGAGAGTCTGTGTCTGTGCGAATGTGTGGGAATGCGTGTCGCTATTTTAGATCAGGTAGTTAGAAAAGAATTCCGTGAGAAGGTGACATATGAAGAAACCACCCGAAGGAGATGAGGGAGCATGGGAACCTGGGGGGAACAACAATGTGAAGGCCCGGGGTGGGGCTGGGGAACACTCGGTATGTTTAAGGAACCACAGGGAAGTCAGTGCCACTGGAGGAGAATAAGACAGCAGTAGTAGAAGTATCAGTGCCCTACGAGTGGGACAGTGTCTCTCAAGGTGTGATTAGTAAACCAGCAGCATCAGTGTTGCCTGTTAGAAATGTACATTCTGGGGCCTACCTGGACCTACTGACCCAGAAACTCCAGGCCTTATCACCCAGCATGCTCAAGCCTGAGAACCACTATTGTAGAGCCTTGGAGGTCACTGTAGACCAATTTGGATCATGCTTTAAAATTACAGCCAAAATTACCTCAGGGAGGGCCCCAAACCATGAAAATAGACTTTAGCCCACAGATGTGTTTAAAATGGTATTGAAGTTCATTCCAGGTACTGTCGAAGGGACAAAAGAAGCCACCATTACATCATTCCTTGAATTAATCAAAAGCAGAGTATTGAGGATCTTCTATCTGCAAGACACTGTGGCACATGTTATGCTGGTTGCCAACTGGTACACATTACAATTATTATTCTTGACAAAGTTTAAATTTAAAGGGAAGATAAAGTTTAACATACAAAGCAATTAAGAAAAAAAATAAAACAGAGCAATATCAAATGTTAAAATGTGCAAGGTAGATCTCAGGCATTAAAAAAATGACATAGCAGAGTGGACAGGAGTCGTCAGGAAAAGATTCTTATAGGAAGGGGGATTAATATCCCCAAGAATGAGACGGGCGTGGTGAGAATTACAACGTGGGCAAGGTCATCAAACACACCATTGAGAAGAACCAAATGCTTCCTGAGAAGAGAGGATGGAAAACAGTATTTTGTTTGCTGGCAAACAGTGGCATCCAAGTTTGTGTAAGTAAGTAAAGACAAAGAAGGGTTTTCAGGACCAGTAGAACAAGTCTCAGACAGTCTAAGACTGGAGCTTCCGTCCAGGGGAAGTCTTGCACGTGTACCCCAATGACAGGCTCCTTCGCTTGGTCATTACCACCTTGAAAAGTCAGATTGACATAATGTAACTGGCTGTGTTTTGTGGCAGAAAAACAAATGTCTAAATTAAAGCTTCCTTGGGTAGTTTTGTGTTTTTAAAGCAAGATGTGTGGAAGGATACAGTTTCTGTAGTTTTGTTCACTTCAGAGAGAGGTAGAATAGTACAATGAAAAGAGCACGAGATCCCATTTGCTCAGTGCGCAGACTGTCCCAAACCTATGTCATGTGTGGCCTTGGTTACTGGAACTCCTCCAAGCTCTGCTTGTTTACTTACCTTTTTAAAATATTATTTATTTTTTAGATTTTATTTATTTATTTTTAGAGAGAAGGGAAGAGAGGGAGAGAAACATCAATGTGTGGTTGCCTCTCGTGGACTACCTGCTGGGGACCTGACCAGCAACCCAGGCATGTGCCCTGACTGGGAATCAAACAGACGACCCTTTGTTTCACAGTCTGGCACTCAACCCATTGAGCCACACCAGCCAGGGCTAGCCATTTAGAGGAAAGCGCTTGACACATACAACACTTCATTGCAATCTTCAAAGCATGCTTTCTTTAAGATCATGATGGGAACAAAAGTTAAAAGCAGTGAGTTGAGTACCTCCAATATATATTTGAGATGTTTATACTCCCTCTACAGAATTAACAACACCAAAAAAGACCATTTCATCACACCCTTATCAAGTCATAATTTACAATGATCTAAATGAAAGATTTACATTGATGTTCACATTGATCTTTCCTCAGCACTCAACACTTGGTCAGAATTTCTGTTTTTGTTTATTTCTTTAGTGAGGAAAAGTGGCACAAAATACAGGCTTTGCTCATAAGCAAATGTTTTCTTATATTTTTTATCGTAGTAGTTCTTGTCTGTTTCTAAAGGCTCATTCCATTGCACAAATCATGTCAAATACTAAAAAAAGAGAGAGAGAGAGAGAGAGTCTATCAGTAATTGGAGAAGGGAGAGAAATAGGATCAATAAATAAAGAAGGAGAAAAACAGAATAAAACTCATTAATAAGTGGTTGTACCTATGGTGTTGAGTAGACATTTGAACAGTAAAAGTGAACTCCTTTCTCACTGGAGAGAGGCAAGGCTGCCTGAACATCTGAGTGGATTAGGGTATCATGCCTCACCTTCACTCAGGACACCTCTCTTCGTAAAGGGGCGCATCAGTCTTGGAAACCATTTTTTTCTGTTGGGGTGGAAGAGGAGATAGTAAGAAGCAAGTGGTTGTTAATAGTCAAACATAGATCGTGGTGTTCTATGCCAAGTGGTTACACTTAGGAGGTGTGAGTGGTCTCTATGACTCCCTAGCCTAAAGCAAGGCTGTTTATTCTTAATACAACATACTTTTGCAACAAGGGACCAGTTTTACCAAATTAGTCAATTGTGGTTTTAAGCAATTTGATAGCCCCATAAATCCAAAATCCAGTTCTCTATGTAACCTTTCAATCCAGGTCGATGCTGGTAAACTAATATTTTTATCTTTGAGGGAAAAAACGAAGGTGGACACATTATTTTTATTGCTACGTTGCAAATGACTGTTCAGAACAACCTACTGCCACTCCTATTAACTCTGCGTAGCTCCTTAACATATCAGGAAACCTAGCTTGTGAAACACAAAAGTAATCAGCTCTCTGGACCTGATTCACTAATTCATTGCTTCTCAATGCCAGGTGGCCGGGCGCACACTTGAGTCACAATTTTTAATAACAATGATTAAGTGTGATTAACTAGGGCACCCTAGTCATGTGCATCAAACCTCAAACTGAGGTAGAGTAAAATAAAGGACTGGCAGCCAGCTTCCGCTTGCATCTGACTCTGCCAAAGATGGCCAGGTGGCTGCCGCTACACTAGGGACTCTTCCCCAGTCCAGGCCAGGGGCGTCAGCAGGCCTCCTGCCACAGTCCCCACTTGCCTCTCCCCAGAGACAGTCTGGCATCTTTACCCTTGGACCCAGCCCATCTCACATTAGCTGATTTGCCACATCCTTATTTCCTCATTGAGTATGGAAGTTGCGAGCATTCTCAGGAATTCACTTCAGACCCTCACATGTAACTTATGGGTACATATACTAGTGAGAGTCATTAGTTATTTTTTTTTCTTCAGGATTGTTGTATGTGTCTTTAGTTGTGGATATTAATGTGTGGGGGCGAGGGGTGTGCATGTGCCACGCCGAAGCAAATGCACCAGGTATCATATTTTAAGTTATAGTATTTCCCTCTCAGTCAGAATTTAAGGAATTATGTATGTCTGGTGACTATAAGGTGACATACTAAAAAATGAAGAGCCACATGCTGAGGATAGCAGGGAGGAGAGATGGAAAGAGTCTCTAACTTTGATGATATGATCAGCCACTGAACCAACCCTGAAACTAAATCCTTCCAGATTTCAGCCCTTTCCGGTGTGGCTCAATTGTTTGGGCATCATTCAGCAAACCAGAAAGTTACTGGTTCAATTCCCGGTCATTGTACATGCCTGGGTTGCAGGCCTGGTCAGTCGGGGCATGTGCGAGAGGCAGCCGCTGATCTTTCTCTCCCTCTCTTTCTCCCTTCTTTCCCTTCTCTCTAAAAATAAATAAAAAGATAAATTTTTTAAATGCTTCCAGGTTCCATATAATGTGAAATAATTGCCTTTAATTACTTGAGCCATATTCTTTCTTATGCAATTAGATGTATACTAACTAGATATTGCTTAACCTTCCTAATAGCTTCAGAAACTAAATTGCATCTTTTCTTTTTGAGGCGGTATAGGAATACACACACATGCACACACAATTGTATACATTATGAAGATATAATTATAAAGAATTCAGAAAATAACACAAGAAAGTAAGAAAAAGGAAGAGGAAGAAACAGTTTAACGGAGCAATTTTTTTTGAGGATTCATCTCAAATCTTTATTACAATGACTTCTCATGGCCTCTCTGAGTGGTTCCCTCAACTAAGTGATTTTTGAAACTTCTTCCGTCACATCCTGATTCCTGATGTGTCACTACCCATTCAAATCCACTCTTAAAACACGAAGTTCTTCCTTCCTCCACATCTCTAGCTCCTGGCTCTCTCTCTTGTAAAATACCCGTAGTTAATTCAGCCGGCCACTCTGGGTAACAAACTTTCCATCCTGGAACTGTGGTCAGCCCCTGAGAAGGCTCTGGTGTGGTGGGTGTTGCTGTGACTTACTCAAAACCTGCATCAGCCCCACTTTCACGTCACCCACTTTCGCGTCACCTTGAGGCTGAGCAGGTTTCTCCAGCCCCTGCTGAGATTCTTGCAGCTACTTAGAGCCTGAAAAAAAATAAATAATCAAGAGTACACAAACCAGTAGCTGCAAACAACTCACAGTTAAGGAAGCTGTGCTGAATGTTTTGATGGCCACTGAGGTGTAGATGAGATAATAGACAAGTCTGGCATCATTGGCTATAATGCTTGAGGACCAGCGTTTAAACCTGATTGTATTGGCTTATTAGAGTGTTCTTGGACCATGTGTAATCAGACTTGTATCTGAAGAAGGTAAGATAATGTATAATTAAAAAAATACCTATACTTTCTTTATTCATGAACCCCATTTACTACTTCTGAGATCTTCTACCATACCCTAAAGTCCCAAACATTCACATTTAAATTTTATAATAGGGATAACATTTACAGCAATGTCCAGTGTGCACATCCTCATAATTTCCAATATTGCTTCTCAATCATCACCTTTAAATCTCTAGCCCTAAACATTTACAACTTCCAGCTCTGAGAAACCACTTCCTCTTCTCTTCGTATTTCCACTGAACTCACCTTGTACCCCTTGCGAGGGCGTGGCTGTGGTTTCTGACACAGCTGCTGGGTTTCATTTTAACTCCAATGTCCTTTGCTCTCATTTTTATTTCATTCACATCCTCATAATATTCCCGGTAAATCCCTCCCATAAACCCATGGCCTTTCGAACTTCTTAAAAAAATCCAATGGGGCTGGTTTCTCCCCTTCTTTGTTGGTAATTCCTGGTTCATTGTGAACATAAAGAAGTGTCCTCATTTTCCCTTGGCTCATCTTGGCATTCAGTTTCTCCACCCCAGAGCAAACCACATTCCTGACACATACAAGGGAGGGAAGAACAAGAAAAAACGGTGCTCGCTCTCATTGCCAGACTGTGGGCGGATGCCTAGGAAATACTTCATGCTTGTTACTCTTTGAGGAGAACCAGAATAAAACTGTTTCTGGAACCTAATCCACCCCTTCTTTCATTTATTCATTTAACATATATTTATCAATGGCTATTAGCTTGGCATCTTGATAGGCACTATAGATAGAGTGGGTGAAAAAAACCGACATGGTTTCATGAAGCACATAGTCCAACAGAGAATCAATAATAAATAAATCGTCTTATAAATAATCATTAAAAAGGTGATAAAGGTAATAAGATATAGTAAGGAAAAGTTCAAGAGGCTATGGGAGCATTCAGCAGAGGAATTTATTGAAGGTTTGGAGAAGGCTGGCCCTGAGGATAGTCTGCCGAAGGGATCGTCCAGGAAACACATGGGAGGGAGAGAAAAACAGCTAAAGGAAAATAGCTCATCCAAAAAAACCCGAAGGCAGGAGAGAACTCCTAGATTCAAGTAGCTAAAAGAAGGCCAGTGCGGCTGGAGAAGGGTGAGGAAGTGAGACAGTGGCATAACCCGTGACTGGACAGAAGGGGGGAGGCGGGTCATGCAAGGTTGTGAGCCAGGTTAATGAGCTATGAGTCAACCACCACACAAGCACTGTGATTCGATTTGCATTTTTAAACATTCATTCTAATTGAAGGGTAACTTGAGGGAGCCATCTTGGCAGCAGAGAACCAGGCAGAAGTGTATTGGAGTGCTACAGTCAAAATATGGTATGGCAGCTTATCTTACGGTGCTGGTAATGGAGTTGTCAAGAATTAGCCACTTTTAAGAAATATATGTAGGATTAATTATTATTCCTTAATTATTAAAATTAATAGATTTGTGAGTCAGCAGGAGTGGAGAGATAAGGATGACTCCAAAATTCTTAGAATAAATAACTAGACAGATGGAAGTGTCATTTAGTAAAATGGGTAAGAACGGAGGAGAAAAATAATTATAAGAGTAAGAACTAAGTGTTCAGTTTTTAATATGTTTATTTTGAGATATTGTGAGATAATAAGGAGAAATGTCGAGTAGCAATTGAGTCTGAAATTCAGCAAGTAACTCTACACTGGAGATATTAATTTTGAAGTTGCTGTAGTCTCTGTGACAGGCTTGGAAGAATATAAAATCTCATAGGAGATGAAAACATGAAAAGAAATCCTACAACTGATTCCTAAAGGGATCTATCATTTAGGATTGGGCCAAAGAAAGGGGGTGGATCAGCAAAGGGGATTAAAAACCAGCTTCTAGAAATGCAGATTAAAAACCAGAAAAGTCTCTAGTAGTAGATACTGGAAACTAAGTTTTTCAGATAGTCCATCTTTTCAGCATATCAGAGAGTCAGACATTCAGCCAGAAAAAAATAATTTTGTCATCATCTTCTATAATCATCAAAGAAAGTGTGGCTAGACTATAGACATTGTTAGTAGTATTTGGATCAATCTGGTGTCCCATTGGAGGTATACAAAAGGGATTCAAACATTATGCAAGTTGATTGGTGACATCAGTGAAGATGGCAGAGTAGGGACCTCGGGGACTTGTCCCTCCCCAGGAACACCAAAAAATATGGCAAAACTGTAAGCATCAACTTTATTGGAACTCTTGAAGATAGAGATTTACAGCAACTAAGTGAATGTTTAAAAGGAGAAAAGCCACAGGAATACAGTAAGAACCCTGTGACAGTTGGACTTACTTGCACCCCACCTCCATCTCCCTCCCCAGTGCAGTGCAGGTCTTCAGGAGGGCAGCTTGATCCCCAGTGTGAATACATGACACTGGAGGGAGTAGAGAACAGCTTGTTTCTAATTTTTCACCATCACATTTGTTTTGACCTGTCTGTGGGTTCCCTGAAGAACTAACACAGGCTGCCTTTGTTTCACCTAACTTGAAATTCTCTCAGGGCAGAGGATGTTTCTTAAGAAAGCTGACAGCTAAATGAACAAGCTTCTGCCCACTGGAACAGAAATCAAGAGTTGAAGCAAACACTGGACATGACAAAAGCCAGGAAGAAAAACCTGGGGAATGAGACTCTGGGGTATAAGGTCCTTGAAAATCTCCTGAGTGTAACAGGTAATCCAGAAAGCCATCCACATGTTCGGGGCATCACACATGCTCAAAAAATACTAGAGATGACAGAAAGCTGATCTACAGGCCCAGCATAAGCAGGAAGTGAAGGCTCATTCAGAGTTGCAAATGGCCTGGTTGAGCTTGACAAGTAGCCCAACACAGCCAGTTTTCAAAGACCTGGAGACAGTTTTCTTTTCTTTTCCTTTTACCTGACTTTAGCCATTAAAAAAAAAAAATCCATCAAACAACTGGCTGGCTACTAAGCTAAAGAAATAGAGACTTCAGGGAACAACAACAAAAAGAATACATTCTCTTAGAAAAGTCATTCAACAAACAACTGCTACCCATGGCAAGGAACAACAGATTCTAGAAAGCAGAATTTGATTTTCAGAGCTTTCAGTGGAGAAGGAATAGTCTTTTCAACAAAAAGTGCTGGAACAACTGAACATCCACCTAGTTCTTCTGCTTAAACTTCTACTTCATTTTCAGAGCTTCCCCTATGTCTTCTGTTTCTTAAAAATAACCAGCCTAAGTAATTCTATGCCAAAGAGGAATATTTTGGGATGGCCAATTCCACACACCTACACTCACATGCTTGGTGGTTTGGTGCTGGCAGGTGGCTGTGTGCAAGGTTCTAGCAACCTAGGCCAGACTGGGTACGGTGGTAGCATTACAAGAGGGAAAGTGTCAAAGCACTCTTTTCTAAAATTTTTATTTATTGGCTTTTTAGAGAGAGGGTAAGGGAGGGAGAAAGAGGAAGAGAAACAATGATGTACAAGAGAAACATCAACTGGTTGCCTCTCGCATGTCCCCAACTGGGGAACCTGGCCCACAACCCAGGCATGTACCCTGACCAGGAATCGAACCAGCAACCTTTCAGTTTGTGGGACAATGCCCAACTACTGAGCCACGCCAGTCAAGGCTGCACTGCTTTTTTAAGGCTGACCTTGGATCACTTTTGCTGATGTCCCATTGTCTGCAACAAGCCATGTGGTCAAACCTAGATTCAGTATGGGAAGTGCCGACACACAAGAGAATGGTTAGGGAGGAGGTTCATCCATTACTGAAACAATCTACCACAAACTCCAACCACATAAAGGTACTTAAGCAGTATAAATTTTAGGAATCTATTCTAAGTAAATAATTAGATATATGCAAAGGCGTTCATTTAAACATGTTCTTCAAAATATTACTCATGACAATAAAAAATTAGACGCAATCTAAATGATCAATTATTGGAAGTCAGCCAAGCAAACACATATGGAATATAATACAACTTTTTTAAAAAATCACTGAGCAGAAGTTTATATATTAATATCAGACGGTATTTGTGATAAGTTTTTAGAAAGCTGCAAGTCAGGAAGTACTCTGGTACATTGTAAGTATAAGGCACAAAGTTCATTTGGGACATTTACCCAACAAATCTTTGGCACTACACTAGAGGGCCACTGATAGCTAGGAAATTAACCTGCATTAGGCCAGGTCTATTGCACTCTGAGACGTTATCTGGGCCTATAGCCAGCCAGCTTCGACACAGTGTTACAATAACGTGTCCTTTATTTTTGGTAGGTTTCATTAACAACATGGGCATTCCCAGGATGTGACGTTTTACGCTCACAATATTGGGTTGGCCAAAAAAATCCATATTTTTCCCCATAAAATAAAAGACACATTTTTCATTTTCACCAATAACTTTATTATTTTGGATATTTTGAGTATGTCGACTTCAAATGGTCCGCCGACCACGGAGCATCATCCAGCAAGAAATCTCTAGTATGAAGCTTCACAAACCACTTTTGACACATATGATCAGTCACAGCACCTTCTCCATACACTGTGCAAATCTATTTGTTACATTTCAGTTGTGTTTTCACCTTTCTTAAAATAATAAAGCATTGTATGCCAAAACCGTTGCATATTTTCTTCTATCTTCAACATTAAAATAGCTATACAAAAATTCACCAATTTTGATTTTTTTAGTGCATGTTGACATAACAGCTGTCACAATACAATCTAACAAAATTGTTTCAAATGAAGTTAAAGATAACTAGAGCTATCTTAAGCAAAAAACCAAATGAATTTTTTGGCCAACACAATAGTTTACAAACAGTTTGCTTTCGAACTAATTATTCACAATTTATATGTAAATAACAAAGTATATTTATATCATGTTTTAAATTTTTTAAACAATGTTTTATTTTTTCAATGTCTTTTTAAATTTTTTAAAAAATTTATTTATTTTTAGACAGAGGGGAAGGGAGGGAGAAAGAGAGGGAGAGAAACATCAACGTGTCATTGTCTGTCACGTGCCCCCTACTGGGGACCTGGTCCGCAACCCACGCATGTGCCCTGACTGGGGAATTGAACTGGCGACCCTTTGGTTCACAGGCCAGCGTTCAATCCACTGAGCCATGCCAGCCAGGGCTAAAATTTTTATAATAGAGTATTTCAAACATGTATAAAAGTCGATTTGTATCTTGAACTCCCCTGTATCCTTCACCAACCCCACTGTAAGACCACAACTAACCCTGGCCCAGTCACATCTGCAACCACCCCTCCCACACCTGTAATATTTAAAAACAATTCCCAGCCATCATATTATTTCATACATTAATATTTCAGTAAGTAACCTAAATGTAAGTACTCCTTTTTAATAACCACAGTACCATCCTCACATCTGAAAAATTAATAGTAATTAATATAATCAACTCTCATTATTTAAATTACTAATTATCTCAGAAATTGTCGTAAATGAATTAATTGTTACTTTAAAGTATGTTCCTTTGAATCAGGATTCAAATAAGCTTTGTATATTACACTTGATTATTATATCTTTTAAGTCTCCTTCAGTCAAATAGATTCCCTCTCCATCGTGCGGGTGCCTGTGTGTGTGTGATTTATTTTTATTAAATAAATCAAGTTGTCCTTAGAATTCCCCCTTGTTTTGCTAATTAGACTCTCAGGCTACAGCTTAACCTGTTTCCTCTATTCTCTGTACTTTCTATAAATTGGTATTGGATGTAAAAACCCTATTAAATTCGAGTTTTTTCTTTATGGTGTCCATTGGTGGGGAGAGTGAGGATGTGGGACTTGTTTGCAGCTGGTATGTGCTGGATCACCATGGTCAGTGCAGTTTTTAAAAAATATCCACTTTTTCCCTTGTTTCATCCCCTTCTTGCTTTCCCTGCACCACCTACCTACAAGTGATCCCTATTAACAATCCAGTGCACAGCTCTCCGTGTTTTCTGCATGTTCACTTAAATATCATTGTTCCCGTGCACACAAAGATTCTCTGCTTTACAAAAATGATGTCATGGAAAGCCTTCCAAGCCAAGTTGTAGAGCTCTAATCTGTTTTATTTAATGGTTGCAAAATAACATTCATGCGTACATCTACCATGATTTACTCAGCCATCCTACTTCTGGTGGCAATAACTTTGTTCCTGGTTCCTATTGACACATCTTGTTCATATATACGTATACACTGACTTTTGTCTTTATAAGATGCATTCCCAGGGGTAGAGTGGCTGGATGAAAGAATAATGTGTATTTTTTATTTTAATAGATGCTTCCAGTAGCTTTCAAAAAAGGCTGTAGAAGTTCACAACTAAGGCTGAGTGATCCCACATAATCTAACACGGTCTCGAGGGGCAGGAAAAGAGTCACAGTGACAGTCACACGTTGGGAGCCAGCAAGGAGTGGGCATCATTCAAGGAGAGGAAAACTCCATGGGGTTCCTTAATGAGTGACTTCTCAGTAGAAAGGCCCCTGTCTATTAATCTTTGTATCTCATGAGCCTAACGCAGGCCTGGCACAGACCAAACAACTGAGAGAACCCACAAACAGCATCTGAAGGCAGTTGTTCAAACCACCGTCTCTAAACTCCCTCCGTTTTATGCACCCCAGTGAATTCTTTTCCTACTGGATTATACTTGCATATTAGACAAAAGGATGTATCTAGCATCTTCTCTTAATTTCATTTGATTCTTTATTTTTCTAAGCTAAGAATTGTTGGAAGAGTTGTTTTGTATTAGAAGACACCAGGAAATTTAACAAAACAATCATCCTTAAGCCAGGGAAGTTTTTTTGTTTTTGTTTTTTCCTGATGCTGTACATGTAATGGTCACACCAAAAAGAGCATCCACTTCCTCTTGTCTGTGAGAGGCGCATTTTTCTTATTAAGTCTCCAACCTTATTTCTGGAAAGTCTCACTGTTGCCAGGAATCCGTCATGTTTCTGATTCTTTAGGTCCACTCTCACCCATCTTCCTTCTTGGTCCATTTGCCTTTTCAGGACAATGCTCCCCAACATAATACCCCTCACTGCACCTTTCAAACTAAGTCCTCTTGTTTGAATAAGCTAAAAGGGTATGTGTTCTGCAAATAAGAAAAATCTTTCTTCAAAGAATTTACCAAATGTTCCCATGACTCAGTCTCTAACAGTACATCCCAGGATCTTACAGTGTAGAGGAACAAAAGATTAGACCGGGTTCATTTTACAGCTGGGAGACTCGGGAAATGCCAAATGAGTAACAAAGCTCCTAGTTTTGATCAACCCTAGCTATGCATTCATGGGCATCATTTACAATGAAACTGCTCAGATGTCAAAGGCATTGTTGGTGTAGCAAAGGAGACCTTGTAGTGGAAATGAGAGAGCTGTCCGTTGTCAAAGGGAGGAGGTAGAAATTACAAGTATACTTTTAAATATATATAGTCAAACACCACATGATTTCACTTATATGTAGAATCTAAAGAACAATATAAATGAAAAAACAAAACAGAAACAGACTTATACATACAGAGAACGGGCTGATGATTGCCAGAAGGGAGGACAGGTGGAGGACTGGGTGAAAAAGATGAATGGATTGAGAAGTACAGATTGGAAGTTACAACATTATAATGGGTGTAGAAAGTATAGCCTAGGAAATATAGTCATTAATATTGTAATAATTATGTATGGTGCCAGTTCGGTATTGGAACTACCAGGGGGAACACTTTGTAAAGTGTGTCAGTGGCTAACTACTATGGTATACAACTGAAATTGACACAAAATAATATTGAATATAAACTGTAATTTAAAAATTTTTTAGTTAAAATTCATAGTTATTAAGAGAAATGCCATCCATTTGTTACCGAACCTGTAGCTGTCCTGGAACAGCTGTGAGGTCCGACTGCCTACCAGCAAGACGCGAGACTCCCAATGTAAGCATTTGGTGAAAAGGAAAGGAGTTGTTTATTTAAAAGTTATACAGATTTAGAATAATGGCAGAATTCTGCCAGTAAGTCCCACTCCCTTCAAAAACACCCAAGAACACATAGTCCTGACTCCCTTTGCTAAGCCAGGCCAGTTTCAGAATATGCCAGTCAGAGGTACCATCTTTCAGAAAAACAGAAGTCCATGACTCAGCATTCTCCGTCACTGTTCAGCATTCCAGGCATTCCCCATTAATCCGAGCTGGGTTAGGCAAGTCCCCACAATTCCAGCCTCATTGGTCATGCCACCAGGTTCTCCAGGAAGGTTTCCAGTGGGTCCCATCTTTCTTACTGCAGCTCTTAAACCAAAACTGCGTGGCACCTCCTTGCACATCAAACCTCACTGTGGTCCAGTGGGGGCCCTGCTACATTCTTTCAAACCACATGGCCACTCCATCATGGCTGGCTGCCCTAACTTTAAATGCTGGCCCGGGGTTTCCTACGTGACCTCACATTCAACATTATATGTCCTGAAGGTCACATAGGCCTTTACCCAGAAGGCAGTACAACTTCCCTTCAGGAAGGACACAGCTATCACCTTTCCATTGTTATGAAAAGTATCTTAAGCCGTATCATCTGCTTCTCCCTCTCCCCCAACCATGGGCTGCAGGGGATCATGCTCTACATCAGGGTCCTTTTGCTCTGCATCCCATTTCAGTTCCCCCTTTTTAGACTTGTGGACCCATTATAATCTTATAAAGGACAATGGGCAAAGGTCTCAAAATCTTCTGGAGCCACTTCCTGTTGACCAAAGAGCGTAATTCTACCTATCCCTGGGTCCAGTGACCCCTAATAGAGTGGGGGTGTGGAGCAGAGAGTGGCCTTCATGCCTGGGGAAGTACCTTACAGAGTCCAGGTCAGTTGGCTGTCCCTGGGGAGTGGCATGCTTGATGTCCAAAGGCTGGCACTACTGGACAAGTTGGCATCCTTGTCATATTCTGGGGGCAACAGATTTGACAAGGGGGGTAGAAGGCACAATTAAAACTGTAACCACTAAAGGACAAAGTCAGGGGCTAATTCTACAATGTCCCACATTAGGAAAAGAGTGGCTTCTCCAGAGGAAGGTGTGCAAGGCATGTCACACCTGCCCAAAGCCCCTTTGCCCACTACACTTAGCTTGGGCTGAGGGAAACATTTTAGGATTCCCCGCCTCCCCCGCTCCCCGTTTAGACCTCTTGGTCCTTTCTGTCTAAGCCATTAGGGCAGAAAAGGGCAATCAGTTTGAAGGTGAAGCTCACAGACCGCCCATACTTCACCAACCCGGCCACTTAGTTCAGTCAAGCTATTAAGTCTCAGGAGGTGGCGCTGCAGATGGGCTTCTTAAGTGAGACCTGTATTGCAACCAGCCACTCAGGTAATGAGATCATAGGCTTACACCCTATGAAAACAAGGAAGAACACACATGTTAATTCACACAGCAACCCACAAAACAGCCTCTCAGTCTGCAAGACTGTGTTTTGAGAAGACATCCAGTTGCTGGCATGACATTTAACAGTGGCAATTTCACATATCCTTCGTGCCTGAAAATTGAACATCTTTGATGATGTTACAAACCCAGTTACAACTTCCAGATGAAAACAAACTTTGAAGACGGTTAGCTGCACTAGTCTAATATCCAACACTGAGCATTGTGATTTCCCTTGAATCACGATTTTTCTAAGATCACCCTCATTGTCATTAAAGGGGCCGCATCAAGTCCAGTTTTAATTTTTGCCTATTTGTTTGCATAAACACAACAAGAGCAGCTATTGATCACATATGACCTTTAAGTCTGTTTTGCTGGAGCTCTCAAGAGGAACCTTTAGATTGACTCTTCGGTCCACCCCTGAGGGCACAAAGGCTGAGCCACATGCCTACCATCTGGTCTCGCCATAGCGCCTGCTTCCCTCAAGTCCTTGAGGTTTTCACTGTGTCTTATAGTCCTTCCTAGCAATCTTTCAGGAAAGCAACCTTCGTTCCTTCCCTGAAAAGACTGCCACAAACCACACAACCAACCAAGGTACCAGGCTTTTTCTTGTGGGTTTTCACTAGCTTCAAAAGTCAATCCCAATTCCTCCAAGCTTTCTGGTAACAAGAGCCCAGGCACGCCTCCTTCAGGCATAACATTCCAGTCAAAGCCTTGGTTGACACAACCACCATTAGCAACCGGTCTTACTGGTTTTATGCAAAGAAACCTTACGTCATCACACACTCCTTCAGAATGCCAAATTTTGGAGGGATCAGATAGGAAGAAAAATACAAATTGAGAAGGAAAATCCTTATTCTTCTAATATTCATAGAATTGCATCTCCATGCCTTATACCCCCTATTACTAAAACCATGCAACTTCTTTCCAAAAATTTCACAAGCTCCTACAACTTTCTATATACGTTTGACAAACCTTCTTCATTTCCATGCCTTATCCTTCAAGTTCAAAACTTTCACAAACTTTCCATTTATCTTTACAACTTTCCACAAATCTTCTGCAACATTCACATCCTTTCTATATGACTTTACTCCTTCAGATTTAACCATAATCCACTTTCAACCATTATTCTTTTCCACACCAGGGAGGACAATACTCAAATTTGGCAAATTTGGCAGCTAAAAGTCCCTGGATTTATGAGCCCATGAATAAAGTAAAAGAAATGCTGTCATCCTGTGTTGGGTTTCGCTGCCCTTTTCCAGAAGAGGAATTTCAAACCTTCTTCTGGAGCACAGACCTCGCTCTCCCTTTGAGCATCAACCACAGTGGCGCAGTCTGCACCCGCCCCAGGTGGTACCCATTTTATCTGAGGGTGGCGGATCCAGGGCTTGAGTCCCATCAGCCGCAGGGAAGAATGCATTGCCAACAGGATGTCATAGGGACCAGTCCACTGTTCAGGCAGCCGCTCTTCAGGGCCTTGAGTCTTCCAGGTCTTCAGTAAGACTCAGTCTCCTGGCCAGAAAGGGTGTAGGGGCTCATCAGATGGGTAGACAAACCTGCAATGAGCAAACTTGTGCAAAATGGTTAGTGTTTGCCGTAAATGTTGTGCGTATGGCTTAATTCTTTCCTTGTGCTCCAAATCTAGAGGGGGCATTCCTAAATCAGAGATTTGGAGGGGTCTCCCATAAACTATTTCAAAAGGGCTCAATTTACGCCCACTTCTGGGTGCCACCCTAATTCGGAGCAAAGCGATGAGGAGTGCCAGGTCCCATTTTAATTGTGTTTCCTGGCATATTTTTGCCAGGGTCTTCTTTATCATGTGATTCATTTTCCCAGTCTTTCCCATGGATTGAGGTCTCCCAGATGCATGCAGTTGCCATTGTATGGGCAGTGCCTGCCCATCCTCCTGGGAGATCTCCGAAGTGAATGGTGGTCTGTTGTCACTTTGAATTCTTTGAGGAAGTCCAAACCTAGGAATTATTTCTTTAAGCAACAGTTTCACCACCTTGGTTGCCATCTCTGTTCTACTGGGGTACATCTCTATCCATCCACAAAATGTGTCCACAGTGACCAACAAAAATTTGAAATTCCCCCTGGTTTTAGGCATGTGTGTGAAGTCTACCTACCAGTCCTCGAATGGACCCATCCAGTTATATTCTACTCCCTTCTCCATGGGGACACATTTTGTCATAGTATTGTTCTTTGCACATAAAAGACTGCTCATGCCCTGGCTGGTATAGCTCAGGGGATTGAGCGTCAGCCTAGGAACCAAAGGACTGCTGGTTCGATTCCCCAGTCAGGGCACATGACTGGGTTGCGGGTCAGGTCCCCAGTAGGGGGTGCTCAAGAGGCAAACACACATTGATGTGTCTCTCCCTCTCTTTCTCCCTCCCTTCCCCTCTGTCTAAATAAATAAATAAATAAATAAATAAATAAGAATTTTATAAAAGACTACTCAGAGCCTCGGGTGATCCTCTGAGCAGTCTTTAGCAAATAAGGGCCTTTCAAATGTGGCCTAATGAAGTTCATTAAAGCATCTCTTCCATAATGGGTCCCTTCATGTAGGTGTTTGAGGATAGGATACACTAGAGCCTCAGGGAGAAAAATCATACCATGGGCATTGACCTTCCACATAGAATTGGGATCAGTATTAGTGCATCCCCCTTCACGGGCCCATTCTTTATACTCTTCTGTGTAATGAGGCTTAAACTCTGACAAACCCAATCAGGGGACCAGAGCCCCTAGGTGTGGTAGCTCTCGGGCTGCCTGTCTTGCTGTTTTACCAGCAGTTTGGTTTCCCCGACTTGTTTGGGAATCATCTCTCTGGGGTGCTGGGCAGTGCATTATGGCAGCCTGGTCTGGTAGATTCACTGTCTCTAGCAATTGTAAGAGGTTTTCTGCATGTTTAACATCCTCGTGCTCCAACATTAAGAGTCCTGTCTCTCTCCATATTGCTCCATGGGCATGACTACCTTGAAGGCATATTTGGAGTCCATATATATATGTAAACCTTCTTTCCTTGGGACAGGATTAAGGCTCTTGTGAGGGGCACTACTTCAGCTTCTGGTGCTGAGGTTCCTGGTGCAAGGCTTGGGCTTCTATTACCTTGCCTGTGGTGACTACCATATACCCAGCTCATCACTGGCCACTGTCCATTCAGCTGTTCCCATCAGTGTATAGCTGGTCTGGTGCTGCCAGTGGCTGGTCCAGCAGACCCGGCCTGCTAGAATAAACCTGGTCAATAATTTCCAAGCAATCATGCTGGAGGGCTAAGTCCTCCCCACACCTGGGAGTAGGGTGACTGGTTTCAGGGTTGTGGTAGTCTACAAGGCAACATTTGGGTGGTCCGACAGAATGGTCTGGTATGTCCCCATAGGCCCTGCTGTCAGCCAATAACCTAATTTTTGTCCAATAAAGTCAGGACCTGTTGTGGTACCAGCACTGTAGTGGGCTTTCCCAAAGTAAACTTCTCAGCTTCCTGTAAGATGTCACAGGTAGCTGCTACTGCTTGGAGGCATGGTGGCCATCCCTCTGTCCTGTGATCCAACTTCCTTGAGAGATAAACTATGAGTCAGGGTACATTTCCCAGAGTTTGAGTAAGCACCCCCAGTCCAATCTCTGTCTTTCATGAACATACAATTTGAAAGGCTTCTTTAAATTGGGCAATCCCAGTGTAGAAGCTGAAACTAGCTTTTCCTTCAAAGTATCAAATGCTACCTGACAATTCCCTGTCCATTCGAAGGGTTCAGAATCCAGTCAAGGAATTGTATAGTAGTTTTGCTACGAGTCCAAAGTTTGGAATCCAAATCCAACAAAACCCTGCAAGTCCTAAGAATCCATGAAGCTTCTTCTGGTTTTCTGGGATTTTTAACACCGCAATGGCTTGCTTTCTATCTGCCATGAAACTCCTGGTACCCTGTTTCAGTTGAAATTCCAGGTACACCACTTCCTGTTTGCAAATCTGGGCCCTATAAGGTGATACTTTTTATCCCCTTTTTGCCAAATGATGTAGGACTACTATGGTATTGTGCAAACAGTCCTCATAGTTGCTGCTGGCTATCAATATGTCATCTACATATTTCAAAAGAACTTCCTATTTCAACTGAACATCCCTTAAGTCTTCTGCCAGCACTTCCCCAAAGGCAATCAGGGAGTTCTTAAATCCTTTCGGCATCATGGTCCAGCAGTATTGGAATGTGGCTTTAGTTTCTGGGTTCTACCATTCAAAGGTAAAGAGTTGTGGAGCCCAGTCATTTATTGGGATGAAGAAAAAGGCATCCTTCAAGGACTGAAAACCATTTGCTATCCCCAGGCACCATGGTCAACAGGGTGTAGGGATTGGCACTGTAGGATGAGTGTCCTGAACCGCGTCATTTATGGCCCTGAGATCCTGTACAAACCGATATTCATCAGAATGTGGCTTTTTGACTGGCAAAATGGGAGTGTTGTAGGGTGACTGGTATGGCCAAATCAATCCCAATTTTAAAAACTTTTATAACACTGGCTGGATCCTCTCTAAAACCTCCTTCTTGAGGGGGTACTGCTTCTTCCGTGGGGCTCGTGCCCCTTGTTTCAAATGAACATTTATGGGTTGCACGTTAACCATTTTACCTAGGGTTCCATCAGCCCAAATATTTCAATCAACCTGTTCATATAGCTCAGGTAGGAAGGGTTCACCTCCAGGACCTCCTGAACAGGTCAGGAATGCCTGTGGCTGGAGGGCATGTTCCAATGGGACTTCCACACATAACTGCCATTTCTTGGAAGGGAAGGCTATTTGTGCATGCAATTTACAGAGTAAATCCCAGCCCAGCAATGGAATGGAACAATCTGGCATATCGAGAAAACTATGCATAAGCTTTTGATCCCCAGGCTGGCATTCCAGGGGTTGCAGGGACGCTTGGCTTTGTAACTACCCAGTCAGTCCAGTAACTGTTACTTCATTCAAACTTTTCTTGATAATTTTGTGTTCAACACTGAGTATGTACCGCCCACATACACCAGGAAATCAATTGGCTTGTTCCCCATAGTCAGCTGTACCCAGGGCTCCCATGGGGAAATAATAATAGGTTGAGAGATGTCCAATGGAGCCCCTGGGCCTCCTCATTTGCCATCAGCCTCCCTTCTCCTTTTCAGCATTGCTCAGAGAGGGTTCTCATCTCTATTTCCCCTTTTGTGTTTCGGGCACTCATTCCTCCGATGGCCCTCTTCCTTGCAATAGGCACGTTGATTGATGCCTAATGAGACTCTCCTCCTCTCTTTAGGGTCCTGCCTCTTCCTGTGGCCTCTGAAGACTGTTCCTAAAAACACCGAGGCCCGTTTTGTCTTCTCTGCTTCCCAGGCATTGTAAACTTTAAATGCTATGTCCAGCAGCTGAGAGGGACTCATTCCCAGTACCCCATCTACATGCTGGAATTTCCTTCTAACACCCAGGGCACTCTGCCCAATAAAAGTCACGTTCACCATCCACACATGATATGAGGGGTTGGAATTCTTCCAATCCAGTAAGTCTGAAGTGGAGAGCGGTGTGTGGGCCCGATAGTAGCCAGCGGGTTGGCCTTCCTGAGTTAATCCGCCTCTAGGATATTGCCTCAAAGGGCATTGTCTCGTTCCAGATTGGGATGTTCCTTGGCCACATCGGATGCCCTGACTGGTCTTTGTTGGGGAGACCCAGTCTCATCATCCAGGGGTGGAGCCTTTGGCTTTATGGTCTCCACTTCAGGGGCGGTTTGTGAAGGGGTGGTGACAAGGAAACCCCTCTTGCCTGCAAAGGGGTAGGTGGCACAGAAGCCTCCCCCGCTTCCTTGCCTCTGTCCCCGGGGTTCAGAGCATTGATGAGGTTTATCTCCTCATTCTCCCTTCCTTCCTGTGTCTTACTATCAGGGAGGGGTTTTGGGGTCAGTTCTCTTCTCTGTACCATCAAGTGATTCTCCGTCCCTGACAAAACCCTATTATACAATGACACGAATGCTTTGGCATACAGATCTCCTCCCATTGGCCCAACCATTGGCACTACTGTCCCAACTGCTTAATAATATGGTAACTCAGGGAATCTTTCCTCACAATCCAAAACATATGCAGGCCAGACAGTATTACAGTAATAAATCAATACCTCCTTAGACATAGGACAACAGTGGTATACATTCCAGTCCTCCAAAATTCTACTCAGTGGGCTCACCCTAGTGGCCAGCCCCTTTTTCTACTGGTTGTATATGCGAAAGGCTATAAACAGAAAAGTACAGACAACCTGGAAGTAGCATATAAACAAAACTATTGTCCACAACTCCATTTTCCAGACAGTGTTCACGAGCAAATTTTTAGCCAACAATCTCACTTCTCTGATCCCTTCCCAAACTCATTTCCTTTTTGCCTTTCAGGTGTGTTTCGGTGGCCGAAGCCCTCAAGAGGTATGCAGAGAAATTCCCAGAGACTAGGAAATTCCACGGTCCCCCTAGCCCACTCCTGAGGGGGTCGATCTTCCATGGGCAACTATGAAGGCCCCTTGCTGGGCACCAAGGCTGGTACAGAACCCCAGTTTATGCTTTTCTGGAACAGCTGTGGGGTCCGACTGCCCACTACCGAGAAGTGTGACTCCCAATGTAAACGTTTGGTGAAAAGGAAAGGAATCGTTTATGTAAAAGTTATACAGATTTAGAATAATGGAAGAATTCTACCAGTAAGTCCCACTCTCTTCAAAAACACCCCAAAACACACAGTCCTGACCTCCTTTGCCAAACCAGGCCAGTTTCAGAATGCACCAGTCAGAGGTACCGTCCTTCAGAAAAACGGAAGTCCAGGGCTCTCATGCCAGTCATAGTTCAGCCTTTCAGGCATCTTGCATTAATCCGTGCTGGGTTAGGCAGGTCTCTGCAATTTCTCATCAGCGGTACCACCAGATTCTCCAGGAAGGGTTCCCAGGGAGTCCCCTTTTTCTTACTCCAGCTCTTAATCCAAAACCATATGGCACCTCCCTACACACCAAACCTCCTGGCAGGCCAGTGGGGACTCTGCTACATTCTTTCAAACCACATGGCCACTCCATCCTTTTACGTGCTGACCCATAGTGTCCTATGTGACCTCATATTCAGCATTATATGTCCTGAAGGTCACGTAGACCTTTACCCAGGTGGCAGCACAACTTCCCTTCAGGAAGGACACAGCTATCACCTTGCCATCGTTATAAAAATTATCTTAAGCCATAGCATCTGCTTCTCTCCTTCCCCCAACCATGGGCTGTGAGGGACCATGCTCTATATTGGGGTTGTTTTGCTTTGCACCCCATTTCACACGAAGGGTGACCTTGGAGAGAAGATCATTTTAGTATGCCAGGAAGGAGGAGGTCAGCATGCACATGCCGTAAACCACCGTGCCCATCCGCCTCCCCCGGGCCACCCTTGCAAGAGAGACAGTAGTTTGCTTCAGGAGTTGGATCCACCACAGCCTCCAGTGCTGGAGGTGCTTTTCTCCATTTAACTCCCATTTCAGGACTGTCTGTGACTTGGCCCACCTCCTGCACGGCACTATTCCTAAGAAGCCCAACGTATGTCATCTGAGACAACCAGGAAGCTGTAATTCTTCTTGTGTCTGGAAAAGTGTGGAGAAGGCACCGCTGGGCAGATATTGGAGGGAAATATGGGGACCTATAAATTTAGAAGATGAAGGAGAGTCATGTGTTTAGCACTTTGTCTGTGGCCATATCTAGCCTTACCCCTATATAATTACAGTCCAATTGTCAACATTGACATTTACATTTGAATGAAATCCACAATGCGACCTCCTGTTTTAAAAAGGAATTTAAAAATGGAATGGCAGTTGGGTTCTGGACTTTGCACATCACCTTGGACGACCAGAAGTCTAATGTAAGGAGAGTCCTGAACAAAGTAGCGCTTTCACAGGTGGCCTTATTAAGGAATGGAATGAAAGAAAATTTTGCACTTAAGATGTGAATTTGAATGCAGATACGATTACAGTCTGGATAAAGTGCTGCTGACAAATGATTCCATTAACTGAACACCTAAATGGGACCATTTGACAAGGGGCGCAAAGGTTCCAAACCTGGTGCCAGGGCAACTGAAAATCAACTCTTAAAAATTGGGTCCACTGGAACTGAGAGATCCAGACACTGCAAGAATTCTAGTTCTCAATATACAAATCAGTCAAAACATCTGATTTTTTTTTTTTAAGCCTGTTTGGTTGTAGACATAAGAAATATCCGAGCCTGTACAGAATTTTTTTTTTTAATCCTCACCCAGGGACATTTTTTTCATTGCTCTTAGAGAGAGGAAGGAAGAAAAGAAAGGAGAGAGGAAAAGCGAGAAACACTGATTCTAGAGGGAAGCATTGATGGGTTGCCTCCCGTGCTTGCCCAGGCCTGGGACCAAAATTGCATCCTAAGTATGTGCCCTTACTGGGAATCAAACAGGCAACCTTTCGGTTACAGTACGACTCTCAACCCACTACGCAGTGCAGGCCAGGGAAAAACCTGTACAGAATTTTTATGAGTTTATTTGAGCCAAAATGGTGATAATCGCCAGGAAGCAAAATCCTAATGCATTGAGAAAATGTTCCAGAGAATGGCAGGTCTGCAGCTTATTTTATATGTCAGAATCAAAGAACGAAGTGTAAGGACGGTTCCATGAAATCCAGTGGTGGTAGATTAAGGGGGCAGGAGAAACAAAATTGGGAGAAATCTCTGGGGTTGGATAAAAAATTAAACAAAGAGGCACATACTTCTTTTCCACTGGTCAGTACCAGATAGTTAATTAACACCTACAGCTCACAGAGATCCTGTTGGGGGAAAAGTTAACAGTCCAGGATTCTGTGGTCTGGTGCACTTGTGGGACGGCTGTGTCCTGAGGGGACTGGAAAAGGCAATCACTCTGACATTTCAATGTTATCTTGGATGCAAAAGGACAATAGACAGGCTCACTCACGGTAGAGACAGGCCTTTGTTAAGCAAGCATTAGACCTACATGTGACTCAAAGCCATGACCTGCTTGAAGGTAGGAATGTTCATATTCAGGCGATCCTATGAGGCTACTTTGGGGTTCTGAATTTCTAGGGCCCACCGCCATGCTGGCCTCCTCTGGGCTTGCCAGGTTTAGCATGTGCACCCTTTGTCATCCCTATTGGGAAGTTTTTAAAACTGGGCTGCACTAGACAAGAATATTGAATCAACAAAACTTACTAATATTATAGCCATTTCTTACCCTTTTCCCTTCTCTGTTCCATGACCAACCGGTGCCTGCAACTTTGTCTGCCTCTCGGTGACAATAACTTGCTCACGAAAAGGTCCAATATCAATCATTTATACCTTTCTTCATGTGATTTAAGCCAATGTATTATTTCTCTAAGAAGTTTTCTCTTTAGGTCATACTTTCACTTGTGGGATAGTAAAGGGGAAAAAGTATATTTGGCACGTATTGGGTGCCCCAAATCTTTACCTGAAAGAAATTCAGTTTTGTCTTGTTCTTTTGAAGAAAAAAAAAATCCCCATTTAATTTACAGGGTGATAGCAGCGTCTAGGCTCAACCTAGACAGGTATGTTTATTCATCCACTCACCCTAACTAAACTACAGGAAGCTGCATTTTTAAAAGAAGGAACACAGAAGAAACCTGGGAAATCTGAGATGTATAACAATAAATTGGCATACAAGAAAACTGAAACTAAACGGTCGGACAGTGGAGTTCGTGCCTATCTGTCGGCCTTTGTGCCTACGTGGGAGGCAGTAGCTGGAGGAGGTGGGGCCTACTAGCACCGTGTCTTCCCCCTCATCACCTGTGGCCTCAGTACTTCCATCTGCGTCCCAGGCTACCCCAGGTCAACTGGGACAAACTCAGAAACAGACCAGCTCTGGGAAGAATGGGGCCATGTTTTCCTATTCTCAGTGATCTCAGTTCCAATAACCACTTCAGTGAGGCCTTCTTGTCATACTTTCAAACACTCATAAATGATGACTCATAAATAAGTCCAACGCTTGTTTCATGAAATTGGTTTGGTCTTCATGTTCACCAATGCTTTTGTAAAAAGTGGTAAAAAGAATTATCAGAGACTCATTTCCCCTACTGACTCTCTTAGGACCGAAGGAGGACTAAATTAGTAAAGGTAGATTAACAGGAAGAAAGAAAAAACCAGCCTAGAGTTCATAAGCAATAATCATAATTTAACTCTGGTACCGGGCAGTTTACAAAATGCTTCCGTGCTCTAGTATTTCTGTTGCTGGATTTGGTCAAGAGATTGTTCTCACAGTTACAGGAATGTTACTGACCATTTTTAAGGCCCTTCTGAAAGTTCCTGAGTTTAATTTACTAAAGATACTGTTCTCTAGAAACACATGACCCATAGCTCCTTGGCTTCCTTCATTCACCAAAGAAAGATTTAGTCACCGCCCAGTGTCACAACAAGGGTGACTCACAGAGTGAGGAGGGAACCTCAGGTTCCTTATATATACAGGTACTCAGAGTGTGCTTGGAGCCCTGACACTTCCACCTCAAGAGGCTCCACAAGGTCAGAGTGACACCAGGCTTCCTTCCCCAGCACAGAGGACAAGTCGCAATCAGCCCAGCAAGTCCACAACAGCTTCTACGTCCCAATTCATCTTGCAAAAGATAACAGGTGACTGAGTTTGTCATTTACTTCTTCATTGCTCTTGTCAATCTCCAAACTGTCTTTGATTTTCTTCACACTTACAGAATTAATTAAGTTGTCTTTCATGCCAACTGCAGCTATAAAAAAACAAAAAGGAGTATATTAGAAGGCAGTGATAGGCAATGAGGCCATCTCGCGATAGAGGTTGTTTCAGGGTCACCGGGGACGTTGCCTTGAGTTCCCCAGGTCTCTTTTTTAATATTCTTTAGCCCCCTAGGGTTACAATTGAATTTATGCCTAGTTATCCTCTCTGTGACTATTCAACACCATCTGTGAATCTTATAATTATTGATAATTGGAAACTGGGGTGAGAGAGGCTCCAAAAAGAGTAGGACTCTCAGCTGGGTTTCTTACTGCACCAACGCAGTCTCTTCTAGCTGCAGGGCTGACCTGTGTCCACCTGCTTCCCACTGTTACCAGATGTCAGCTTAGATGAATGCACACATGCATACTAACCTGGCAGGGGATGCCTACTAGACCAGAAGGACACGGGGACATTCCTTACAGTGCACATTTGGTTCCTGGATTCCTGCATTGACAGCAATAAACCTGCTTCAGACTTGACTGTCCATTTTATGATCCAGTGGTTGGCGTTTTACCTGAAATACACTGGGTCGAGATCCCACTCAAAGTCGGTTTTCACTTGGACTTCTTTTAAGGGAGAAAGTCAGTTTAGTGGTTTTGTTGCCTCATAACCCTGGCAGCCCTTGTTTAAGACCTTATGATTCAGATCATGCTGTGATCCCTTCTCTCAATGGGCTGACATTTAGCAGTTGGGGTAAAAGTTTAAATGAAATACATTTTTAAATTAAAAATCAGGTTAGGGTTGTACAAATGGTTCTGAGGTGTCCCACTACACTACCTGCTCGAGGGTAAGCACCGTGCTTTATTTATCTTGGTATCCTTTGGTACATACTAGGTGCTCTAGAAATATCCATGGCTAGATGCAGCATAAAATGATTGAAATGTTATAACATCTTTGCATGGTATTTTTGAAATTTGAAAACTGTGTCCAATTTTTAGAACAATCCTCAATGTTTAAGCACAAGAAAAAATTATTGCATACATTTCAAATGGGAAAAATGGAAATTGGATTTAAAACTCATAACAAATTTCACTTTCTTAAGGTGCTATCTTTAAAAGCTCAGACCTTTTCTTCTGCTCAAAGATAACTGCAATTAAAAGAAAGATACCGAATATTTGAACACACTTTCTGCATCTATATATAGCATTCTATCTATATTCTAAGCTTTCTTTGAAGCCTTGTAACTATAAGCTACAATAAAATACAATATATAATCCCTGCCAGTTAGCAACTTCTATTTAGTGACCATAAATAAAGTAGCCATGGCTTTGACAATAATTCTTAACCTTCCAATACTGTCAGGAGGCATATTGGCAAAGTAATAAACCCAGGAGGGACTGGGAATACTTAATTAATAATTATGGATGTTATGGTGAATTGTAATTTAAAAGTTTTGAGAGGGGGCAAAAGAAAATCAGACATACTTTTACCCTTAGAACAAAAAATGCCAGCGCTAAGAGCCACTGGCCCACCTCTGCGAGGAGACTGCATGGATCTGCAGAGGAAGCACGCACTCCGCCACGCCTCACTGTCCCCTCCCACAAAGGGCGCTCTGGGGGCCTCGCACCACCCCTCCCACAGGAAGTAGGGTTCCAGGGAAATGTGCTTGGTGAAGGAACTGCTCCATCCCACTGAGTGAGCGAACTTAACGTTCCACGGTGATGGATAGCTTTTCAACTACACGTTAAGCAGCATCCTAATCAGTATTACTGTTATTTTGATCAGACCCTCCAAGTAGTGTTTGTTGCTTAACATAAGCATGTTCCATGTGGAATCCCTTTGGCCCCTTCTTAACATTTTCTTTAGATTTCTGGGTGCCTACCTTAAACATTTTTTTCCACAAATATGTAACTCACTAGTCATTATTTGGTTTGTGTCATTAGGCCCAAATGTTTGTTTGTATTAAATAAAAGTAGAGCAGAAATCTGTGAAAGGTCATGGGTTAAAAAAAAAAGAATTTTTTACTTTAATGAAAAGGTCAGCATAAAAATGAGTTCAGTGTGAGTTGACCAGGTTTGCAATATTTAAATGTTCAAGGGCCTTACATGCCTAGAATGCCGTCAGTATTAAGAAAGCTCATGCAAGAAAACCTCGGAGAAAGAATACTTTCAAAAACTATTGCTAAATGCTCTCTACTTAATGTAGATAAATAACTTAGTTGTTAATTCAACTTAAGCCACGATTGCAACAAATCAAAAGTAAATAAAGATTCTACAAATTACTGTCAGTGTTGACTAATTTTAGTATTGCTTTCTAAAACAACACCCTTTATAGAGTTATGTGGAAATAAAATCAAGTGGTATGGAAAGAACTCTATGTTTCTGTAAAAAAAGTATGCCTCATAATGACATTGAGACATTATTTTCTTTTTTAATGTTCTTTTTCTTTTATGAGACATTGTGTTCTTTTTTTTTTAACTGTGTCATTTATTTTTAAAGGGCAGAGCAAGATGACTAAAAGAAGTGAAATCAAAGGATCTTATTTTAGATTTTTTACTAGGAAAAGGAAGCCAGAACGAGAAAGTTAAAAGAAGCAGAAGTGAGGAAAGACAGTAATCACCTTGCAATATTTTCCTCTAGCCGAAGTCCGGTGGTTACTCTTGAGCATTTTACAGGGCAGACAGAAGACAAAATTAGCTCTTTCCTTGTTCCTTTCGAATCTTTGTGGCATGGTAGAGAATTCTGATAGAGTATTTTCATTCCTCCTGTTGTCTAATGATGTGTCCATCTCTTTGCAGCTCCTCCTTCTCATGTTATAGCTCAGGAGTTCAGAGATAGAAGTTTTAGTTCTAGCCATTCCCTGACAAACGACCTTATGTACGATACCTAACCTGCTTGGTTCACAGAAGTAGTTTAATAATTAAATGAGATAAATATTGCTTGAACACTTTTCAAAAATTTTTGAAGTTCTCTAATTGGACATGTGATGATGAGGATGATGACCTTGCCCTGATAATTAAGAGGGCTCACAGGCTGATCCGAATATCACCACAGTTCTGGGGTTAGAGTGGGAACTTCTTTCTTCTGGAGCAGAGGGTTAAAGCGTAATGGTGGGCTAGGGTGGCCTAGGTCTCAGCTGCAGGAGCACCACTGCCTACATCTTGAGCCACTTAACTTGCATGTCTGCCTTCCTCACCTATTAAGTGGAGATAATTTTATTGTAAGGTTTAAATGAGAAGTATTTACAGACCCTACCTGAGGCCTTAGGAGATGGCGAGCACTCAACAAATCATAGCCATTACTATCAACCCTCCCTGACGCAGTCACCTGGAAATCCCAAGGGCCATGGGTTTCCTAGGAGCATGTTCTGAATTTTGTAGAGTCTACCGGCTACCCATCTGCAGGGCCCCCCAGAGGAGTCTACAGTGGCCCAAATTCAAAAGACTCAGCCAGAATTTAGGTCTCACAAATGCTGTATGTGCTTATTTAGTAATTAATTCAAAAATAGTATCATAGGTTAATTTGGCTTCATTCACTGCCTCCTATCCTCCTGATGACAAAAAGGCTTTTCTTTTGAATCCTAGAAATTAATGCTTACAGCAGCAGGGTATGAGTAACTTTACTTTATACTTATATATACTTAACTTTATACTTTCAACTTTATACTTATAAGTAACAAAACTTTATACTTATAAACTTATAACTTATAAGTTTACTTAGAAATTAATGCTTACAGCAGCAGGGTATGAGTAACTTTACTTTATACTTATATATACTTAACTTTATACTTTCAACTTTATACTTATAAGTAACAAAACTTTTCTGGTAAGGCCATAGAAAAAAAAACCCTCATCAATGTATCTTTACCAAGGGATCGATGACTGAGTCTCCAGAAAAGTAGTTCTGGGTAATGTGAAGCCCGAGACCCCCCAAAGGAGGAAGCCCTAGATCAGTGGTTCTCAACTGGGGGTGATTTTGACCCAAAAGGGACACTTGGCAATGTCTGGAGACATTTTTGGTTGTCACGGCTAGGGAGAGGGTGCTACTGGCATCTAACGCGCAGAGGCCAAGGGTGCCGCTAAACATCCTGGGACACACAGGACCCACCGTTCCTGGCCAAACTATCTAAAGTGCTGAGGTTAAGAAACCAATGCCTACATACTAGCAGCCGCCCCCCACAAAGTGAAAGCCATTGATCCTGCCATCGTGATGCAGTTCTTCCTGTGTAGAAGGCATTTAGTCACTTTATTTTATCAGGTACTCTCCAAGGTAGCTATTATCTCTATTTTACAGATAGGAAACTAGAGGCTAAGAAATGATAAATAATTTGCCCAGCGACCTTCTGATGATAGAGGAAGTGGGACTGGACCTCTGCCTGTCTGATTCTGGGACCTGAGCTCCTAACCCTACTCTGTGCATGTGCGTGTGTGTGTGCGTGTGTGTGTGTGTGTGTATGTGTGTATGTGTGTGTGTGGCCTCAGTCCGTGCTGCCCAGATTTTTACTAGCAAAGTAGCTAGTGTTTATTGTGATTTAAGAAAAATTTCCATGGCCAGTTCATCAGAGGGTGTATACTCAGTGCTGCATGTGCGGCCTTGGGGCTACAGAGTCGCCTTCCCTTACTTTGTTCTCAACGCAAGCAACTAAGGTCAGTGCCCTGAGTCACTGAATTGCTGGGGTTAGGGAGACATGCGGAGGTGACCACAGGGACAGAGTATGGTTGAGGCAGCCCTGATAGTTGCTGTTACTCATTTACTTCTCAGTGGTCAATGAACCAATGGGCCATCGTTCAGCTTCCGTGTGCAGGTCATGTTTCCAATGAGTCTGACCAAGGGCTGCTGCTCAGAGAGGGCACCGTAGTTAAAATACTATTAGAGGTCAAAGGTGTGTGTTGGTTTGTGGCTTACTTGTTCCAATGACCTAGAGAAATGTAAACCTTAAGGACTGAAGAAGAACCAGTATTTTTGAACAATATTATTTGGGGCAAGAACAGGTTTTGCAAAACTGTAGGTCGAGGCTAGCTGTCCCTTGGCTTCAGGCTTTAGGCTGGAACACCAGCATCTGAAATGACTCTTAGCCCAGAGGTGAAACTCATGAAGACAAAACAATTTAATGTGAGCCCATCATTAAAAACTCAACGGCTCCTCTCTCTTAGCTTGTTACCAGGTGAAAAATGAGTGGCTAGAGAATGGTTAGATGGACAGCGAGATGAAATGGATGAGAAGGGAAGAGAAGGGGAAGGGAGGGAAGGGAGTGTCTGACTGCTTTTGTTTGAGTTTTTGTTTTTCTCCAGTAGTTATGGAGGTGAATTGACCAGAAAGAGGAACACAGAGAACTTGGTGCCCAAAGTCTCTAGATTCTTACCTATTTACTGCATGGGGCTCAAAGCAATCCAATGAAGCTTTTCCTAGGAAAAACATTTTTATTTTGTACTTGCCAAATTATCAACATTGCACTTTGAAATAATTAGGAACTTATGGAAAAGCTCAGTAGTATGACCTAGATTTCCTAAATATTAACATTTAACCACATTTCTATTCTCATTATCTTTTACATATATGTGTGTGAGTTTAATATATTTGTTTATTTATACATATATACATAATATTTACTGAACAAATTGAGTGTAAGTTAAAGATATGGTGTTTCCTAATCTTTAAATATTTCAGTGTGTATTTCCTAAAAAGCAGGACGTTTTCAACATAATCATAGTAAATTATCAAAATTGAGAAACTAAATTAATGCAACATGATTTTTCAGATCTACAAATCTTACTCAAATTTCACTAGTTGACCTAATAATGTTTTTTCTGGCAATAGAAAAAAAAATGATTTCCATGTCCAAAGTCACACGTTGCATTGGGTTATCACATCTCTTTAGTCTCGATTTGCCTGAAATAGTCCTCAGTCTTTATTTTCCTTCGTAACTTTGACGCTTTTGAAGAGTACAGGCCTTATATTATGTAGAATTGAAAGATGTGTCTTGAGTGGGGGACTGGACAGGGCAGAGGACGACAACAGAGGAAAAAGAGGGACAACTATAATTAAAATAAAAAGAGACTTCTGGTCAAGATGGTGGCATAGACAGACATGGCTTGCCTTTTTGCACAACCACATTAAAATTACAACTAACATATAGAACAACCATCACTCAGGAATGTCAGAAATTGAGCTGAATGGAAGCCTGACAACTACAGAAATAAAGAAACCACATCCATCCAGACTGGTAGGAGGAGTGCAGACACGGAACAGGCTGGTCCCACAGCCACATGTGGTGAATAAAAATCCAAAAAGGATATCCCGGGAGCAAGGAGTCCCAGTCCAGGATTCCAGTGCCAGGAAGATAAATCCCTACAACTTCTGGCTGCAAAAACCAACAGGGATTGGGTCAGTGGAAGAAACTTCTGGAACCCCAAGCAGTTCCTCTTAAAGAACCCACACATAGACTCACCTCCTCAGGCTTGCTCCCTCTGAGCTCCAACACCAGGGTAGAAGTTTGAAAGGCACCGGTGGGATACAGGGAAAAACTGAAGTGTCTGGCATCAAGGTGAACAGAGGCCATTGTCCCTTCACTAAACCCTCCCCCCAAAGACCTGGCAAGCTAGTGCCATATCTGAGATTCCATCAACCTGGCTAACACTATTCAAACTGGCTTGAAGTTCCCAAGAAGCTCTGCCCCACCTAAATTAAGACCCGCCCAAGCTGCTTGTCCATAAGAATAGCTGGCCTTAGCGCCGAAATCCTATCAAACAAGCAACAGCTGGCTTCAGTGAGCCTTAGCGGCAGCCAGATTAGACTCACAGCTTGGCTTCACCTGGGAATCTCCAAGCCCAGCACAAGTAGCAGCCATCTCAGACTGCTTTACAGCTCAGGCAGGGTATCCCGGACAAAACACAGGTGGGGCCTGACCTTGACCTACGACACCCGGGTAATCCCAGGGCCAGCACACCCAGTGGACAGCTACAGACCACGTCAGAGTATCACCACCCTGCCCCTGCACCGATGATCCTCCACAGAGAGTGGAAGTTGGTAGCCAGTGGTCACAGCCAATCCTTGCAGCTGACTGGCCTGGATAAATCCCTCCCATTGATCTACTGACAATAACCAAGGCTCATCTACAGGAAGAGTGTACACTCAGCCCACATGAAGGGTGCATCTCAAGTATCCATCTTGGGTGATAGGAGAGGCTATGCCACTGGACCCTACAGGACACCTACTACATTAAGCCAACTACCAAGACACAGACTCAAAGCAGCTCTACTTAATACATAGAAACAAACAGAAAGACTGCCAAAATGAGAAAACAAAGAAAACATGGCCCAAATGAAAGACTAGATCAAAACTCCAGAAAAGAAGCTAAACAAAATGGAGATAAGCAATCTATCAGATGCAGAGTTCAAAACACTGTTTAAAAGGATGCTCAAGGAAATTAGTGAGGACCCCGGCAGCATTAAAAACAAAAACAAAAACAACCCAGTCAGAAACAAAGGATACACTAAATGAAATAAAGAACAATTTACAGGGAAACAACAGTAGAGTGGATGAAGCCAAGAATCAAATCAATGATTTGGAACATAAAGAAGCAAAAAACAACCAATCAGAACAACTAAAAGAAAAGGGAATCCAAAAAAAATGAAAATAGTATAAACAGCTTCTGGGACAACTTTAAGAGGTCCAACATTTGCATCATAGGGGTGCCAGAAGGAGAAGAGAAAGAGCAAGAAATTGGAAATCTATAGGAAAAAATCGTGAAAGAAAACTTCCCTAATTTGGTGAAGGAAATAGACATGCAAGCCCGGGAATCACAGAGAGCCCCAATGGTGATGGATGCAAAGAGGCCCACTCCAAGATACATCATAATTAAAAGGCCAAATGTTAAAGATAAAGAGAGATTTTTAAAAGCAGCAAGAAAAAAGAAGTTATTTACCCGATTGTTGCCAGACAGGAATGGGGAGAAAGAGAATGGGTCAGAGGCTACGGGATTAAGAAGTATAAATAGGTAGTTACAGAATAGGGATGTAAAGTACAGGATAGGAAATGGAGTAGCTAAAGAACTTATACACATGACCCACAGACATGAACAATGGTGGGGTGGGTTGCCTGAGGGCATAGGGGGTGCTGGGTGGAGGGGTCAAAGGGGGGAAAATCAGGAAAACTAATAGCGTAATCAATAAAATATAATTTTTTTTTTAAAAAAAGAAAGGAAGGTGTGTCCCATGCATGATTAGCTTCTGGTTATGCAAAGGAGTGCTCTGTGTCCTTCCTAGTGTGACACCTGGAAGAATCCTCGGTGTTTCTTTTCCTTCGTGACCTTGAGGTTTATGAAGAATGCGCCATACCAGGAGGTACATGACCTTGGTTTGTCCCATAGCTAGTGGTACTAATTTTCATTACATAGTAGACATTTTAAGGACATTTTATATTTATAAATTCTACTAGTGTAGTGTTTTGCTGAAGTCTGGTGTTGATAATGATTTTTTAAACTGTTCTTGAAATTGTTTTATTGATGTGTATATGTAAGGCCAGTAACAACATCCAAACCATTTAGCAGTGATTAATTAAGAGCAATCTCAGTGAAAAACAATGCACATTATGTTCAACTCCCCTGAAGTCAAGTAAAACGCTAACCTTCTTCTGGCTTAGCTGTCTCTTTTACCTACCTTCCTTGTATTTTTGTCTTCTGTGGTCTTTGGAAGCACTTTTTCATTGCTAAGATACTTTCCTATATTCTTAAGCTTAATACCTTTTATTTATCAGATCAATAAAAAACAAACAAACCCTCACTTGCAGTGACACTGCTCTCTGAAACCTCTCTAGCAGAGCACAGAATAACAAAATAGGGAATGTATTCCCTGTATAGAGTCTGTAGGCTTCATTTCAATTCAAATCCCATGGAAATTATTTTAAAAAGGCAAATACTCCAGGGGTTTCATGTGTTCTGGAGCAGAGAGCGGAGACTTTGTGTTGTCATGTTCTGCCAGGGGCAAGCCGAAGGGGAGTATCAGTAAAACACTGGCTTACCTTCCTGCACTGCACTTTTATAGATAAGTAGATTCAGGTGGTTATTTGCTGGATTTCTCCACAGTGAAATTACTATTGCTCTTTTTTGTTTTTAATTAGTATGCATCCTATGGGGAGATTGTTTGAGATTCTATAATTATTGTTTCTCATCTGAGTTTCGCCCATTAGTATTGGCACCTGTTGACCATTCATGATGGAAAAAATTGATTCTGTGTCAGATACCAAGTGTTAGTTTTCTAATTCCATTATTCCTTTTACATTTCTTAGTTGGAATATTATTTCTTCTGTAAAATGAGGCAAATAATGTGCTCTGTCTAATTCACAAGATTGTTGAGAGGATCAAATGTTCCCCAAGACACATTAAACCCCTTGAGTATTTGCCTTTTTCAAATAATTTCCATGAGATTTGAACCTCAATGAAGCCTACAGAATCCATTCAGGGAATATATTCAAAATTTAGCTATTCAGTAATAATTTATCAAGGTCTGACTTAAGCAAAACACTACACTAGTTGAATTTATAAATATAAAATTTCCTTAAAATGTCTACATATGTAATTTTGTAAGAGTTAGTTATATCCTCCCCAAATTATACATTTTAATATATTTATATATTTGAGGAGGGGAAATCCTGCTACATGGACATTGACTTTCAACAAATCAGTAACCCCTACGCAGGAAAGATTTGGGGAAACTATACCAAGTTATTAAGCCAGGAGAGTCTATAAAGCTTGACTGCTTTAGAAATGATCATAACCATACCACAGGAATCAACTCGTGTGCCCAAACCTACCATATTTTACCACTTACCTCTGACTAATTTTTATCAATTGACAACTCTTTTACTTTCTTTCACTATAGACCTTTTGTCAGAAAAGAAATGAAAGCAGAACCTAAAATTTCCTGGAGAAGTGAAGAAATATATGACATCGCGTTTTTTTTTATCTTAAATAATCTGTTCTTTATAAAGCAGTAGAAATAAAGTTGTGTGTATGTGTGCACACGGGTATGTGTGTACATGTGTCTATGTGTAATTCCACCTGCGTGTGTGTTCATGTTCCTTATTAGGAGAATAATATTTATATACACAGGGAAAAAAACTAGAAAAAAATTACCAAAATATTAAGAAGCAAATGTGATAATCATTACTTTCTTTTAAGTTCTTTCTCTATTTGCCAAACATTTTTTACCATGAGCACAAGTCACTTTCACAAGCAGGAAAAAAATGAGCAATTTTTATAAATGATTCAAAAGAAAAGTTAGAAAATCATTATCAAAAAAAAGAAATCCCAAACAAGGTTTCTAAAATTCCTTGTCCTTGAAAGCACTTTTTTGAACACAGTGTCTATAAACAGCCACAACTTCAGCAGCATCCAGGGTCCTATCTATCCATTGTCCTCGAGCCATGAGTCACTCAAGGCCTCTCTTGATTCTGAGGGTGCACCTAGATTAAGAGTAAAGATCTGTAGACCTAGGGCAATGCGAGGAACCTTTCTGAGGTGTGGGGAAAGGAAATGAGGCCTTTCTCACATGCGCTGTTCTCTGTGGCCTCTCTTCCTTCCACAGGCAGAGAGAGCCAACACAGGCCCAGCCGAGGTGGCTCCTACGTGGGACGGGCCTGGTAATCTCCCTCCCCGGGGCTGCCAGCAGCTGTGAGGCAGGGGCCTGGGCTGCTGGTGCTCGGACCTGAGGCAGCAGGCAAATACCCTGCAGTTCTCGCTCTCTGCTTCCTGCCGGATGGCTTGCTCTTCCCAGGCCGTCAGCACCCACAGTAAAAGTCATAGTGTTGGTTGTCGTTGTACATAACAAACATTGTATTACACATGGAATTTTACGTCCTAAGATAGTCTGAAATCTTTCCCTGTGATACTTTCGATATTACACCTCCAAATTAATATTCTACTTGTTTTCAGTGATACAGTTCCCTAATTCATCCACAACTATTATTTTATAGCCAAACCCTATACAATAAGTAGTGGGACTTTCAAGGTGGCGTATACATTTCAATGGTCCAGACTCTAAAATTAAAACAGCAGTGTTTCTTTAACATCTATTTTTAACTCAAAAATAATTGAGAGGGTTCTAAATTGCTGCCGTCAGTGCACACGAAACAATAAAATTTTCTTAAAATTTGTAAAAGGTGATTTGTGCTCAAAGGAGATGTAGATGCTTCCGAGGCAAAGGGGAATGAAGCCCCTGCCTGTTTGACTTCATGCCAGAGGTTGTCTCTGGCCCAACACAATGAGCCTTCCAGGTCATTCTCCTGCACCAATAGACAGACAAAGCCTCAGTTTTAAGGTATGAATTCGCTTTACCTCATCCTTTGTGCACGGATTTTTTTCTCACAGGAAGCTGGAGTCCAGAGAGGACAGAACCTGTGAGATATTGATTCTGGCTTGAGGCTCTGTACCTTCGGCCGCCGTCTCTCTTTCAGCCTCTTCCCATGACCTCCCCCCTCTCAGCGAGCTCGCTGCTGGCCTCGATCTTTTTTGTAATGGTCGAAGAGCTCTCTCTTTCTTTCTCTCTCTCTCTCTCTCTCTCATTTTTCTATTACTTGGTTAGTTTTTGCGTTACTTTAGAGGAGTGGTTTAGCACTTAAAGGGTCACCTTCCCAACCAAATAAGAGTTATTTTTTAAACTATCTATCCACTCAAAGGCATTAAAATATCTCAAGGTCACTCATCCTGGGTTATAATTAATGCTTTGATGGTTCTAATTTGAATTTTCTTTCTAATTTGCACACTTAGGACGACATCATATTCTGTTGTTCAAGAAAGCAGTGGCCTTGTGGTACACAGGAAAACAATGCTCTTCTGGGTGTTAGCCCTCCTAGCCCTTTGTGGTTTCCTATGGAATTACAAAAGACAACTAAAGATTGCAGACATCGCTGATAAGTATGTTTTCATTACTGGATGTGACAAGGGCTTTGGAAACTTGGCAGCCAGAACTTTTGATCAAAAAGGATTCCGTGTAATTGCTGCCTGTCTGACGGAATCGGGATCAACAGCTTTAAAGGCAGAAACCTCAGAGAGGCTTCACACTGTGATCCTGGATGTAACTGACCCAGAGAATGTCAAGCGGACTGCCCAGTGGGTGAAAAACCAAGTTGGGGAAAAAGGTAAATGATGTGGGGGTGGGGATAATAAAAGGGGTGTGGTGAAGTAACTAAATCTAAATAAAATACATTTGGGTATTAAATAACCTTTCAAGAAAAGACGTCTTACTATATACCAGTTACACACTGGAAAAGATTGGAGAAATCTTAGGGTTGCCCCTGAGTCGTTCTTGGTTGCAAACTATTCGTGTGCATGAGAGACACAGCCCAAGTTACCCTCAATCTCAAGTCCCAGGGGGTGAGTTTAGAAGTGAGATGGAGGTTTGTCTTTTCCTGGCCTTCTCTGGTGAAGTGCTACTCTAGCCACATTCACAGCACAGGAACTAAGGGCTAAAATCTACAGGAGAATATGGGAACAATCCTCAAATTGCCGTCTGGATGCCTAAGACCTCCTTCTCACTGCAAAATGGTTCTAGAGCTTATACATTTTCAATGGGAAAGGTAGAAAATGGCCCAAGAATTTGAGTACAGGTGTCTTGGATAGTCATGACAGAGCAGTGAGCCATTGGACCTCATTCTACATTAGATTCTGCTAAGATGGCAGCATTCTGCACTGGAAGGCTTTTTGAAGCCAAGCAAATGATGGGATTTTCTACCAAAAATAAATGTGAAGTAGATTGATGTTGCTCTTTGTCCATATAGAACAGTTTATCAATAGTCTTCGGCCTTGCCATCTAGCAATGTAAGAAAAATAGACTAATTTACTTTACACCTGAGATTAAAAAGCAAAAAAGTCTCACTGAATATCAGCATTTGACATTCAGAACCAGAAAATAGGATGACTGATACTGGCTTCCAGTTACAGAACTTCAACTATTTCAGTGTAGCCTCCCACCCTTTCTGCTCTCACTTCCCAAAACTGCAGAGCATTTCAAAGCAGCTGTATGACTAGAGCAGGAAATGGCCCCATGGCGTAAAGCAGAAGCTGTATTTCCATGAATGATGCTTCTACCGCATTTCGTTTCTCTCCTCTCTGTTCCAGGTCTCTGGGGTCTGATCAATAATGCTGGCATTCTCGGCGTGCTGGCTCCCACTGACTGGCTGACAGTGGAGCACTACAGAGAACCTATAGAAGTGAACCTGTTTGGACTCATCAGTGTGACATTAAGTATGCTCCCCTTGCTCAAAAAAGCTCAAGGGAGGGTTATCAATGTCTCCAGCATTGGGGGTCGCCTTGCATTAGGCGGAGGAGGCTACACTCCATCCAAATATGCAGTGGAAGGCTTCAATGACTGCTTAAGGTAAAGCAACCATTGATATATTAGGATAAAATAGCTGCTAACATTTATTGAATGCTTATTACTTACCTAACACTCGGTTTAGTGCTTTACCTCATTTCCAATTCATAGGCGATCACGTCATTTTGCTGTGTGCTATCAGGGAACCCCAGGGCTCAAAACAAAGAACCCATTTAGCACATAAATGCCTCATCTCGGTGCCCTCAAGCATGGGTTTCTTTGGGTTTATGTTTGAGGTTTACTGAGCTTCTTCAATCTATATGTTTATGTCTTTGCCAGATTTGGGGAGTTTTCAGCCATTATTTCTTCAATTTTTGTTTTTTTCAACCCAATCTCTTCTCCTTCTGAGATTCTATAACACAAATATTAGGACTTTTGGCTTTGGTTTTATCCCATATATCCCTAAGGTTCTTTTTAATTTTCCAAGTATTTTTCTCTCCACTGTTCAGATTCTATAATTTCTAATGATCTATCTTCAAACGCACTACTCTCCTTCAATTTCATTCATTATTGAGTCCAACCAATGAGTATTTTATTTTGGTTTGGGTATTGTATTTTTCTAGCGGCTCAGTGGTACTTCAAAATAAAGGTCTTCTACCCTGCCACACCTACTAATGCCTGCATTTTAGAGTTCTTTAATATCTGCTCCATGCACTTAGTCCAGGTTTTGTAGCTATGTTCAAAGGGAGAGACAGGGGAAGGAGGGATACTTAATCTGTTGTACTTGGAACCAGAAGATATCACTACTAGTAAAAAGCTCCTAAATTGCAACAGGTTATATCAGTCAAGGTTCTGGTCAGGAACTGTGGCACATTGAAATTGGGTAAATGGAGTAGAGTTCACTCAAAGGGACTATTGGCAAACATGGGAGTCATGTAGGGAAATCCCAAAGGATAGTGTAATGTCTAGGGATTAATGACAGCAAGGGCATCTCTATCCACAGGACTGCAAGGGGAAGACAAGGCAATTTCCAAAAGCTGGATACACAGAGGCTGTCACCTTCAGTGGAGGAATGAAATTAGCTAGTGTCAACATTACAGGAGGAATAACTAGTCCAATCTCTTCCCATCACTCCCTCTGAGCTCCCTCCAGTACTCCCAACTGGCTCTACACAACAGGAACCAAACTATAGTGAATATAGGCAGGCTTCCCAGGATGGAGGGCAGGCAGAAGGGTGGAGGAGACTAGAGGATCGAATGGAAAGTATTCAGATGAGTGTGCTATGATAGGCAAGAGAAAAGATGAAATTACATATAGTCTTTTCATCAATTCATCCATTTATTTATTCAACTACTATTCGTTGAAGGTACCTGTTAGAGTTATGATTTACACCATAGATCGAGGTTTAGCTTACTAGTAAGAGGTTAGATTATTCTACTGAGATAATAGAGACAGAGCAAATCCATTTTGCCATTTGATCATGTTGCCAGGTTTGATTCTTCCACATGATAATGTCAAAAGAATGCTTCTTAAATGTTAATGTGCATATGAACCACCTTGATCTTTTCAAAATGCGGATTCTGATTCAGTGCACCTGGGGTGGGTCATGGGTTTCTGCATTTCCAACAAGCACCCAAGCATTGCCCTTGGTTCAGGGACTACACTTTGAGTGACAAGGCCATGGAGAACGGCCGTTAGTCTCCTTGGTTGCCCTTTGGTTCCACTGCTGCAGCAACAGCATCCTAATAAAAGTTTCGTATACTTAGAGATTTACCTACCTTTAAAAAGATATCGCAGAATTGCAGTGCAGCTATGCTATGCTTGAAACTGACCTGTACAGAGCGCTTGCATATTTCAAAATCACAGAACTAGTATTGGAGATTGTGCTGTGATGCAGGCTACAGTTAGTGGCAGCTCCGGGAAGGTTTCAGGGCAACAGTCCTATTGGGAGAGGGTTTGGACTCTTTAAAGCTGTATTTGCCCAGCAAACATACTGGTTTCATACTGGTTTTACTCACCTGGTAAGGTTAGTCCAGTGACTTAATGCCATTGGTCCCTAGAGTAAGTTGTTTTCATGAGTAGGTGGGGGAAAAAGTCTGTTACTTTTCAAATCCGGAGGAGATCAGAAGATTGGTGAGTAAAATACAATTAAGTTGAAAAGTAACCTTTGTTATTTGAATGCAAGCAACACACCTTTCAGAATATTTCAGAGTAAAGTTAATTTGCACTTTTGTAAAATATACTTCAACTAAACAGTAAGTATGTTTGCTAGAAAGCAGAACCTAAGATAAATCTCTTTTTAAGGTTACTGCTAGAGCTCTTTAAAAGTCCTATGGTAGAGTCTTCTGTAAAATGAATAATTACTTCCTTATATATTCCTGGTAGAAATATAAATTAAATAAATTAAATATAAATATATTACTCATATAATGGTTTGCCATACATAGTGTTGTTTTAAAGAAAGGGGGACCGTGATTTCTCCCAAACCCCGTTGCCCAGTAAATGCGTAGATGTTTGGTTTTCTGCAGTGACATGATGAAAGAGCTTGCGGAGCCACACGGGGAACAAGCTAGTCAAGTCAGTGACCGTCACATTATGTCCCTTGGGGTATCCTCATTCGTGCTGCAGTCTCCTCACATTACTAGAACGGAGTAAACTTATCCATCCAGGCCAGTCATCAGTCCATTTCAGCCTAAGGCACCCTAAGTACTGAAAAGAAACCTGTCCTTTGCCCAAATGCTTGTCAACTCAATGAGAGTGTGGCTTAGGGGGAGCACTGTGCTGAGGGTGGGACCACCCAGATCCTTTTCTTGTTCTGTCGCTAAACCAGCTCCAACTTCACCACCCTGACCTTCACGCCTGCAAAAGGAGAGGGTAGAACAAGGTGCTATTTTCCAGTGCACCCAATTCTGTGATTCCACAAAAAGATTTACACTAATCACAAATGTTCTCCAAATAAACCTCCATTAAACCCCATCAACGGTTTTAGGTTTTTTGGTTTTTTATTTTTCCACAGACGGGACATGAAAGCTTTCGGTGTACATGTCTCTTGCATCGAACCAGGATGGTTCAAAACAGAATTATCAGATCCAGCAAAGGCGACTGAAAAAAAACTTGCCATTTGGAAGCATCTATCTTCAGATATCAAACGACAATATGGAGAAGATTACATTGAAAAAAGTGAGTTTTGGGGTAGACCCAGAGTCCTCTAGGATTCACTGTCCTGGGCAGCATGAAGGAGTCTCAAATATAAATGAAAAAATTAAGGTTCTCATAAAAACGGGGATCTTAAATATGGGTCAGCTATTCCTATTAATTCCAGTGTTATCTCTTGCCCCTCTGAGCATTTACTCAGTGCCAAGTTCTACACCAAGCACTTTATAAATTATGTATGGCATTCACTCCTCCATAAACCAAAGGAATTATTCGGGTAAAAACTTTCTGGGGCAGGAATGCATGGGAAGTGGAGATAGAAGAAGGAACAGAAACCTAGAGATTGAGTCAGGGATGGAGGAATAATAAGAAAGATTAGACTATAATGACTAATATATAGTGAACATTTACTATGTACCTGTCACCATTATAAGAGCTTTACATGAACTCTTTCATTTAAAATGCTTAAATAAAAAAATAAATAAAATGCCCCAATAAACCCTCCGAAGTAGATACTACCTTAATTTGATAGAAACTTGCTCGAAGTTGCACAACTGGTAAGTGGAAGCTCTAGATTTGATCCCAGGTAGCCTGATTTTGCCATTTATTTTTTGGGTACCACACTAATGTCAACAGGCATTAAGGAGCTGGTTGAACTTCCTATATCAGGGCTCCGCCTCCGCCTCAAACTTCCTGGCCCTGTTAAAGTAGACTTGATATTCCTCAAACACTTACCGAGCTCCTGCTGAGAGCTGAACGGGCTCCACCTAACTTCGCGTCACTCTTTTCCTCCAAACTCTAATCCTGCCTCTTCATCAGTAGGCTTGGTAAGACGGCCACCTGCGGTTAAGGTTCAAGGCCAGGGTGTCGCAAGCTGTAGTCAAGACCAAGCCAGATCCACCTGGGGAGATTTTTAGAATGACCAACTCCCCCAACCACGCCACCCACCACACATACACAGAGAGACAGAGATACAAACATATATATCAACTAGAACATCTGGTCTGACAAGCTCCCCAGTGCTGACATGACACTGTAGGTTTAAATACCACTGCCATTATCCATGGCTGGTTTGGCTCAGTGGATTGAGTGCTGGCCTGTAAACCAAAGGGTCACTGGTTTGATTCCCAGTCAGGGCACATGCCTGGGTTGTGGGCCAGCCCCCAGTAGGGGGCGTGTGAGAGGCAGGGGGGCGTGTGAGAGGCAACCACATATTGATGTTTCTCTCCCTCTTTTTTTCCCTCCCTTTCCTTCTCTCTAAAAATAAATAAATAAAATCTTTTTAAAAATAAAATAAAAACTACTGCCATTAAATGCTGTTTCTCACAAACTCTGAAGGTTCTAAGCAGATTCAAGAAACAAAAGGCTCAATTAAAAAAGCTTTCTCTATTTGATATTGACTTTGATACTTTCTAAATACCTATAAATATATCATCAACTTCCTTGTCAAAATAATTTTTGCATTGGCCGCTAGTTCAAATGTCCTGTCTCAGATGTGTTTTACCAACTGGGCTTTGAGCCCAATTTTACACTGGTTTTTCTTTTTAGAGTTTTTCAAGTCAGGATTTAGAGATCGGCCAGACTCACTGTTCTGAAGTAGACCACAAATTTAAGCTCACCTTTCTTCATTTCCCTGACTAGAGTAATAGGAGTTTAATATAGCCACTAAGATTTATTACGTAACCTCATTTAGGCTCTTTGAACAACTTGTAGGTACTGGGGCCTGAACTCGGAAGGAAGATTTAAAACAATAGATTGCCCTTGAAAACACACAACTCAGGTGTGTTTTAAGAGTACAGGAGTAAGGCTCCATGTCATTGCCAATCCCTTGATAAAACATACCTGCCTCTTCAAAAGTATCTTGGCTCATTATTCAAATATTTCATTTACCTGAGAACCAAGATATCTTTTACTTTCTGAGTCAGGGCCATTTGGTGATATGTCTTTCTTTATTCACTGGATTATAGAGGCGCCAGCACGGGTGCACACCCACTTTTACCATCAACATAGTGCTACCTCAGAATAGATTCGAAACCAAACCCATACTTTCCCGGGCTTGGGAGCCTAACAGGCTTTATGAGAGGTCTTTCCCTCATTGCTTTCAAGCAGTGCTTCTCACAGTTTGGTCTCTGGACCAGTGCCATCAGCATCACCTGGAAACCTGACCGAAATGCAAATGCTTGGGCCCCACTTTACACCTACCGGACCCAGCCACCTGGGCTTTCACTAGCCCTCTGGGAAATTCCACTACCCACTCAAGTTTGAGAACCATCCGAGGACAGAGCATTTCTCCATCCTTTTTTGAGAAATAGAAACTCATCACGATGGACCTCAATCATAACGGCAACTTCAAATTTCCCACATACGCCTTTTCCCCTTTATACCTTAACCTCCACAGGCTCCTTTTCCCCTTCTGCCAAAGAGTAAGTACATTTTTTCTCTTTTTACAGGTCTCGACAAACTGAGGGACACTCCCTTCTCTATGAACGCGGACCTCTCCCTGGTGGTGCGGTGCATGGACCATGCCCTCACCAGCCTCCTCCCTAAGGCCCGCTACGCTGTTGGGAGCGATGCCAAGGCTTTCTGGATACCTTTGTCTCATATGCCAGCAGCTTTGCAGGACTTTTTATTGTTGAAACAGAAAGCAGAGCTGGCTAATCCCAAGGCAGTGTGACTCAGCTGACCACAAATGTCTGCCCCGGGCCACGGATTTGGCTGAAATCAAGGGCACATCTCCTTTTCAATCTTGTTTCTTACCAAATCCAACCTGGATTCACAAGGGCGAATGAAGAGCCCCTTCAAGGCCACTGTGAACACTGTTGCACACAAGGCTGTCTGGTGGAAAAGTGGTAACAACAGTGTAACCAAACACTCCAAAAGAAGAAGCATGCAGGGACTATTTATGTTTATTCTGGTGATTGTAAATATAATAGGACTAAAAACATCTGATACAACTTACACCTGAGACAGTTGGAAATCCTGTGTTTTAGGTGCCTCTGAAGCCCTATGAAGAGATAGAACTAAATAAAGACTCTCTCTAGTCTATAGCAACAGTGTTTGCAGCTCTGCTCTTTGTTCATGTTCATGGTTCGAAATTGGATTGACCCTGGACCCACATACCGTCCGAGGGAATAATTCTCCGAAAGGATGCTTCCCCAGATTCCAGGACCCAGTATCACGCACAAAGTTTTGTTGAATATTTACTCGGGGAAACCTGAAGTGTCAGGATTCAACATTCGTTGCAGAATCACAGAGGTGAAAGACCCAGAGAAATTATCTCATGCACATGCACACACACGCCACATGTGTTGTGAAGAAAATATTTAAATCTGCTGCTTCAAACCACGTCTATTTAAATATATCAGTAATTCTATTTATTTTCATTCACCTTTCTGGAAACATCTGCTTACGAGGTAGTTTCCTCCGTTCAAGTGTACAACATATCGGTAACTTTGAAAAACTAAATTACCAGTGGCGTCAGTCCACCTGGACATATATGTCATGACTTTGAGGGAAGGTACATGCATCCTTTTTACATGAAAATGATGGAAATCACAGCAAGAATCATACAGGAGAATTCCCAGGCAAAGTTAGCTAAATTACTGTCACCGCCTCTGTGAAGCCATCCCCAGCTTGGCCTCTGGCCCTTGGCCCTACAGGCAGTTCATCTGTTTACCTCTGATTTCTTCTGGTTACAGTTAACCACCTATGGGCTAGGTGACCCTCACCAACTTGTGCTTGGGGCTGAAGTTCATCAATGGCGTTTTCTGGGGCTCCTTCTCACCTTGAATTCCCAGATCTTGGCTTCATTTTATCACTTTAAAAATGTCTGGCCAGCTGCTTCCTGACTGACCTTCCCAGCCTTCAGGGCTGCCACAGAATCTGCAGGAACCTCCTCTGCTGCACTTCCACCATCCCAGTCCTGTTTGGGGGCCTACCTAATGATGTTAATTTTCTTTGTTTCACCTAGACCTACGTTCTTTGCTCATTTCTCCTAGTAGCTACAATAAGTAACTTTCTGTTTCACCTAACCAAATAAAAGCGCTACTTAAATGAAAGCTTCCAAATATGGTAGCACCTCAAAATAAAACCAAATATACTCACCCAACAACTTTGCGAGCTTTTAAAACTAAACGGAAAGGTGGGGTGTTTGGAGTACAAAGGCCTAAGTCTCACTAAGAGCAGGGAGGGAGGTGGGAGGGGCATCAGAAGGTCACTGCACCAGGAGGAGCCTAAGATATGAGTTCCTGGACTTCACTCCATCTTGCCGTTGCTTGTGTTCTTCTCTGTGCCCTTGGGAAAATTATTTTTATCTATAATATTTGGGGGGACACATGTGCTAGGAATTTTGCTAAGTACTGGCCTATAGCATGAACAAAGTGGAACTGGTCCCTTCCTTCACGGAGCTTAATATAATCCAAAGGCTAAGACCACTACTCAGGATGCCTTAGAGAGGCTTCTCCGGGAATCCATGGCCAAGATGAATCGAGACGTTGTCTCCTACCACCTCTAGCTTGGGAGATCCTTCCTCATGTAGTCTGGGAGGAACCGCAGAATCTCCTGGACTTTCCCTCTGATCTGACCTAAAAATCCACCTGTGTCTTAAATAGCTGTATCTGGTCACCCACAATACATTCAGATCTGGAGTTTCTATCTCCCTTGCCCCACAAATCCTTTCCCAGTGCAGCACCCACTACTATTAATTTTATCTCCTAAGGAGACCTCAAGTCCCTCTTCATCTCTAAGCTTCCATCATCTCCTCTCTCAGCTACCGCACGTTTGCCCCTGTGTTCTTTCCACAATTTCCCCTCCCAGTCAGAGTGGGTCCAAATTTAATCGGATCATCCTACTCTTCTCCTCGCCACCACTTTCTTAAATCCTTCAATGTGTTCCCATGGTGCTTGGGCTGAGACTAAAATGCCTAAGGCAACCACAGCGCCCCCGCACCCCTCATTAGCCTCGGTTTAGGCTACTATCCTCCTCATTTTGCCACCTCGGAGTCTTTGCCCACGCCGCTCCCTAGCATGTTCCATCTTACCTGCTTGTCCAGTTTCCTCGTCCTACAGATCTCATCCTCTTTTTCAGGGAAGTCCACGCAATTCCAAATTCTGACCACCATTTTTTCACCCCAATTATTAGAGGTTCCCATCTTATACAGTCCCACTGTGCCCTGTAATTTATATCAGAACACTTATCACAGTCTTTAAGTATATATTTGTGTGGTTAGTTAGTTAGTTAATATTATTGGTCTCTCCTACTACATTTTAAGTTCCATGAAATCAGGAACCACGATGCTTTGCTTATCTTTGTATTCCCTTGCCTAGCACATTGGTGGCACCTAGACCAGTGTTCAATGAATATTTGCTTGATGAACTCAGAAACCATCGTATATTAGCCTTTCTGACTAAGGGGAATCCTATCACTTAAAACCAAGCTTGTGGCATCAGTGTGTCAGTTCACTTAAAATCCTGTGACTTCCTTAAGCTTTTGAGTACTTCAACGGGGGTTCCTTACCTCTGGTTCTGCTATCAGCCTCCCCTCAGAGACTGGTCAGTGTTGCCATGGTGATTTCTCATGACCTGTTAGTCCAGAAATGCAGTGAAGGGGTCTCCCCACAGGGCGAGCCATCTGGGGCCCCGTGGTCACAGAACAAGACCTTCGGGGATCATTTCCTCCATTTCTCTGCCCGTAGGCAGGACATGTCTGAGCCATCCAGGCTGAAGAGAATCTCTTCAATTTAAAATCTTTCCAGAAATTCCATGCCTTCTTTGGGCAACCAAGCCCATATTTAATGAGGAAAACTTCCAGGATCTGCTAAGGAAAATGATCAATTTAGGCTCTTCCCAATACTATTAATCCCAATAATTCTCAAGAACATGAAAGATTACAGTCTCATCAGTGGAGGAAACAACTAAACATTCTCAGAATGAAGAGCTTTTTAATATATAGAAACCATCTGTGACAACTTAAGCTTAGCTGCAGTTTACAAGGACGATGCTGGTCAAGAGTACCATGAATTTTCGCATGTTGAAAAGAAGGCAATTCTGTTGATGCTCATAATATTGACATTACTCTTCAACTCCATGATTCTTTTTTTTTTTTAATTTGAGGAATTTCTTTTCTAGTGTATGAAGCACTAAAATAGCCAGGGCTGTAATACGGATTCTGGCTGAGCGGGGTTTCCAAGTCCTGCTGGCACCCCGTACCTGCCCAAGAAAGAACCAGACCCTAGCCGTTGCCTGTGGAATCGCTGGAAATAAGCAGCACTCCAGCCTGAAACAGGTCGGGCAAGGCAGCATAGCAATCTATCACATCCTGCAGCCAGCCCCTGCCCTGAACAGGTCACGGGAAGGAGTCTACTGTAGACACACACCATAAGCCCTGGGTAAAAATCGTTCAGACCCTGCCTAGGTAACATATTGACTCTCTGCCCTCTGGGTCTGTTTTTCCCTTCTGGATATGGCAGCTAGAACTTGACTAGGATGTCACACGAGGAATGGTGGTGCCTGGGTTATGGAATGGTTAATCCAAGCAACCTAGCTTCCCGCAGATATAAGAAAAAATAATAATAATGGTTATCTAATACTTAGTATACATGATATTCTTAGTGTATTTGTACATTCCATAAATGATTTCATCACCCTAACCGTATCTCAGGTATTTCATTTTGTTTTGTTTTTTTTGGTTTGTGGTATGAACACTTAATATGAGACCCACCCTCTTAACAAGTTAAGTGTACATTACAATATTATAAATTACAGGCACAATGTTGTACAGCAGATCTCTAGAGCCTAATCATCTTGCGTGAATGAAATGTTCTACCCCATCCTTGGGAACCTTCCTTCCACTCTCTGCTTTTATGACTTCGACTGTTTTATATATTTCACATAAGTGGTATCATTCAAGTATTTGCCCTTCTGTGACTGGCTTATTTAACCCAGCTTAATGTCCTCCGGGTCCATCCATATTGTGGTATATGAAAGATTTCCTTCTTTTTTAAAGTTAAATCATATTCCATTGCGTGTATATACCACATTTTCTTTACATGTTCATCAATTGAAGGACATTTCTATTGTTTCCATATCTATTATGTATATTGCTACAATAAACGTGGGAGTGAAAATACCTCTTGGAGATCCTGGTGTCAATTCTTTTGTATATATACACCCAGAAGTGGAGTTGATGGATCATATGGTATCTCTAGTTTTAATTTTCTGAGGAACCCCCAGGATGTTTTTCATAGCATCTGCACCATTTTATATTCCCGCTAACAGTTCACAGGGTTTCTAGTTCTTCATATCCTCACCAACATTCATCTTTGGTTGTCTTGATAATTTCAGTTCTGACAGGGGAAGGTGATACCTCATTGTGGTGTTGATTTGCGTGATTTTATGATGAGTAATTAGCACTGTGAAGGATTTTTCATGTATCTTTTGGCCATTTGTATATCTTCTTTGAAGAAGTGTCTACTCAGGTCCTTTGCCCATTTTTTAAATTGGGTTATTTGGTTTCTTTGCTATTGAGTTAAAGGGGTTCCTCATATATTTTGGATAATAGGTATGTTTTTTAGAGTTGGGGAGATGAAGCCACAGGGAGGCGAACGACTTGCCAAAGCTCATACTGCTGATAAGCAGGGGCCGGGGTTCAAACCCAGACAGCCCGATGTCAGAGTGCCCAGAACTACTGTGTGGTCCTATATAGAAACCGAGTCTTACAGAGTACTTTTCTAAATTTCAATACGAGGTCTATAAAACAAAATCCTTATTAAATTAATCTAACATGAGTCTTACCTAAGCAATAATAGTTAAGCACTAAGGTGATGCATAATTTTGAGCATATATAATTACATACTCTTTTTGTTTTTCTATATTCTATTTTTAAATTTTTCTCACATGTGATAAAATACCAAAGCACTTTCACATCATTCCTCAGGTCCTTGAAGTTTTCTAACTAGATTTCTAGATTTTTCCTTCTGTCTTTTTCCTTTTGTTGTTGTTGAAGTTATTTATTTGTTGTTAATATGGTTGTTAGTTGTTTCAGGAGTTTACATGTAATTACTTTTTGTTAACCTCAATGAAGGCTTTAGATCATCTGTCATGACCCAAGTCCAACTCTTTGAATCTTTTAACTTTCAAGATCAGAGAAAAGAAAAACAACAGAAGACCACAATCCTATAGATGCTGTTTCCCTGTAGTTGTATCTTTTTCAATGTAGAGAAGTGATACTGTAAGCACCCCGAGAGGTCACGGGTCAGACTGAGCCAGTGACTGTGGTCCACTAGCCTGGGAGACACTAATGAGAGACACAAGGCAACCTCAGCTGGACCCCAGTCCGGGCCTCCTAGTTCTAATATACTGCAACCAAAGATCACGCTAGCAGGGAGCTAGACATTCTGACTTGGCTGGAAGAGCTCATGTAGCCTAGAATGTCTCACAGAGATGTTTTCCACTGACAACACTCCCCGTGTGACAAGCTTCTGCTCCAATATCACTGAAGAATGGGAAGGTCACCACCTTCTAATTGATTAGCTCTAGTTAATGGAATGTTCTTTAATTATTTTTAAGCCAAAATCTGTCTGTGGAAAAGAATGACGGGGAGAAAGAGCTGCTGTTTCTGTGAACATCATGATAATAATAGTTTAACGAACCTCTAAAATGAGCCAGGGTCCACCCAGAGAGCTGTTCGTGCATTTTCTCGAGTAGTCATTACAACATTTACACAACCAGTACTTTTATTGTCCCATTTTACAAATGAGGAGCCTCATATCCAAGATTCTTTCAACTCTAATAATCTATGATTCCTAAATTGCTCCTTGATAAAAGGCAAGTTCTAAAAAGAAATAAAGGATGGAAGGAAGGAAGGAAAGAAAGAGAAACAGAGAGACAGAAAGAAAAAAGAAAGAAAGAAAGAAAGAAAGAAAGAAAGAAAGAAAGAAAGAAAGAAAGAGAAAGAAAAAAGAAAAGAAAAAGAAAAAAGAAAAAAGAAAAAAGAAAAGAAAAGAAATTAGACAGTGACTTTTAAAATCCAAAAGGTTTTCTTAAAGTTTATGCTGGGACCCTGGATCCATCCTAAATAAATATATATTTTTTAAATAAAGAGAAAAACCTCTAGAATTCTGAATATTGAGAGTATAAGACAAGCTTCCTGGCCAGTGGCCCCCAGGCACCTTTTCTGTGCTCTTGGACCCTTGAGAGAAATGATGACAAGGGCATGCAGACACTTCTCAGTTTCCTACTTACTTTCTACGTCCTGCTGCTAACAGCCTTCTAAGAAATAGGACTGTTCTTCATAAGCATAAGTGCAAACAGGCATCTTCGCGCTTTACAAATTCCAATGCACATTCTCAATGAAATAAATAAAGCATCTGGGCAGAAAACTCTGTAAGCACTCAAGTCTCCCCTGGCACCCCTGCCTCCACCAGCCATTTCTCCTCCAAAGTGGGCTGGAATTGAGAAGAGCACTTTTATCATTGACTTAAATGAAGACACAGAGGCAGATTTGTAAACCCACCAGGGTAATACACAAGAACACAGAATCTGCGAGTTCTAACAATGTATTGACAACATGAAATGATACGGGGAAGACCCAGGGCTCTGCTGTAGTTCCCCCAGAAAAGCAAGCGTGGGGTTCAGAGCCACATAATGGAAATAACTGAGGCATTTTGGGCAACAGCCACTCAAAGTGAGTCAACAGTGTGATGTCAATGGTATGATGTAACAGCCTACCCCCAATCCTGTCCCTGTGAGGAAAAGAAAAGAAAGTGAATGATTCTTTGATTTTGGTTTAAATTTTAAGCTAACAACATATCGAACAAGGCTGGTGATGGTTGCGTTCTGGCAGCTGCTCAGAGCACTGGTAAAATTTTGCCATTGCTGCTGGGAACCTCATTAAGGTAGCCACAGATATTCTGGGGAGGGTGGCCAGGAAACCAAAGTTATCTGAAGACCATGTTAGTAGCAACAGTCTCCATAAAGACTCCGGAGTCGTTTACTTGCAAGAAGAGCCTGATGGGAGACAGCGCAGCCCACTTGAAGGGGCCTCCCTGTGAAGCAGGAATTCAACTCATTCAGGTAGCAGAGAATGGCTGGGCCAGGGTCATTTCCTGGAAGTTACATGGAGTCCAGGTTCAGCACCATTGAAGGAGGAGTTCTTCTGCCAGTAAGAACCCGACCCGATGGCAAGCACAGCTGGTGGGTGGGCACAGGAAGGACAGCCCTTGGGGTAGAGATGCTGAGATGGGATTCAAGCAATGTGGGGTTGCGGTGGCTGACTTGAGTGACCTTTGAAAGTTTTCCCAAAACTAAGATTCTATGATTGGAGCAGGAGGCTCTCCTCAAACATGGCACCTACCAGTATATAGATGGCTAAGAATTTCCAGTCTCTAAAGCCTGGAAGAAATAAGCCAAATATCCCTCACCTGCTTCTCCCAAGGCCTGAAATTTTATTTCCTCCAGCCCTGAAAGCTTCCCTTAACCTATAACCTATAACAAGGAGAAAGGAGAGAATGATGGTCAAGGGGGAGCTTAATAGACATCAAGATGAACTTGAGCAGAACTTCAACCTGTGCTCAGAGGTAGCCCCAGGGTCAGCACAGGGAAGGGCAGGCTGAAGGGTTCTTCAAGCTTCTGAGGATCTTGCAACATGCATATCTTTGGCTAGTTTGGTTGTATCTGTGCAGTTATTCAAAACATGTGCTTCCTTTTTTTCAATGATTAGAGTTTCAATAAATAAAACTACGCGAAGTGTACACAGCAAAAAACCTAGTTTCCTTCTAGTGCTTAGTTAGGAGCTTCTGGTATGTCCTTCCCGAGATGTGTAGATAGATGTTGATGTGTAGATAATGCTCCTTGCGTCTGTGTTCACACAAACCGTAGCAGTGCTAGACTCTACACACTTTCCTCTGTCACACGTGCAAATTTAGTGAACAAAAGAATAGAAACCTTTAGCACAAATGTTCACAATTTCCTTTTTAAATCTGGCCTGGCCTTAGGCAATAGATGACTATGAGTCCATCATTTTACTTCCCCAGTGCCTGGCTTGAACCAACGCACAAAGTCATTGAATCGCAGCGCTACTGTTCTTTCATTAAATACATTTTACAGTGTGCATTCCTTATACCCTGGCTTCCTCTCTAATTTAACGCAGCAGTGGTCCTTACCCTGGATAAAATGATAAAGAAGGCTGTGTTGGTCGTAAGTTCTTAAGAGTGTAATGTGATTTATTGGTTACAAGTGGAATGACCAAAGCATTAATACATACATGATCATGAAAATAAGTTGCTCTCCCATGAGAGGTTAGTTAACCATTTTTAGGAAACCAATTAGAAAACATTGCATTCTCTTTTGGGGAATCTCATTCGTGAGTAGTGTCTGATTCACTGAGAGTCCATTACATGTCATTAACAGTCAAGGGTTTCTAGAAGTTAGACACTGACCAAAACCTTCCTTTTCTTTCTTTATTTCTTAAGCCAGTTCTTTCTATTTTTGGAGATGAGTTCCCGGAGATCTGCTTACTTGGCTATTAGCCAAGAGTAGCAAATGAGGCATTAACAAAGTCACCCTGTTTGATTCCAGAAATGAAACCTCTTAGACAATTCCCTGGCGATAAACCACTTCCCTACTGTGGGGGAAATGCAGTCACCATGCTGATTATTACTTTGAAATGACAGAAGGGAGCTGTGACGGGATGAAGCGCGTGCCCTCCCACACCCTGCAAAAAGAAAAAAAAAGATATGTTGGAGTCCGAACCCTCAGTACCTCAAAATGTGATCTTATTTAGAGAAAGGCTCTTGACAGAGGAAATCAAGTTAAAGTAAGGTCATTAGCAAAGGCCCTAATCCAATATGACTGGTGTCCTTATGGAAATGGAAATTTGGACACAGGCAAATACTCATAGAGGGAATTCGATGTGAATGTGAAGAGATGCAGGGAGAAGACGGCCATCTACAAGCCAAGGAGGAAAGCCTGGGACAGATCCTTCCCTCACAGCCTTGGGGAGGAGCCAACCCTGCCAACACCTTGACTTCTGACTTCTGGTCTCCGACAATCCATTTCTGTTTTTAAGTCACCCAGTCTGTGGTGCTTTATTACAGAGTTGTGTGATGGTACTAAGGCGGCACTGGTTTGGCAGAATCATGGAGTAAAAGCACTTAGGAGTGGGTCTAGAGTCCATCTTCTTACGTCTAAGCATCTTTTCCAAATGACTACCATTTAAAAGTTGTGATGAATCTGTCTAGAATTGCCTCAATGTGTGGTTAAGAATAAAGACCCTTGAATCAGACTGCTGGAGTCAGAACCTCTTCCCTTAGCCTTGGCTTCACCACCGGCAGGTTACTTAATTTCTGTAAACCTCAGTTTCCTCCATAAACTGGGGATAACAAGAGCACCTACCCCAGTTATAAGAGCTAAACTAATGAGTTCACATCAAAGCTTAGCATTGTGCTCAATAAATGTTAGCTATTGTTATTTTCATTTTGTTTGCACCTTTTTAAATTAGCTTAGGTTCATGACAGGACTTAGTTGGAGGTCAGCCCTGGTATTCGAATAGATTGGCCAAAGACAAGAACAAGAGCAACTTTCGTTCTTCTTGATTGTTTATGTTAAGCGTGATAAGAAGGGATTGGACCTGCAAGAGAGCACTCAGTGATGAAAGGGAGAATAGCCACACAAAACACCCGCTGGTCACCGTTTGTTCAGCCTCCACTCTGTGGGGGGTCCCACCTTACACACTGTCACTTTGCAGGACCGAGTCTGAGGGTGGAGGACTGGCTTGACAGGGCCTTCAGTCACTTGAAGGGTGTTAGAATTGGGAGTGGCAGGGCTGCAAGGCCCTTCAGATCTTTGACCCATCTTCTAATTTTAAAGAAAAGGGAATAGAGGTTCTGAAAGGTGAGGGAACAGGAACAAGATTATCTGTCAGATTTCAACAGAGCCAGGAAATAGGATTCCTGGTTGTGTGGAATATAAGAGAGCTCCATCATGTAGACAGAAGGCTGACCCCAGAGAGTGACTACATACAAATCCAACATTATGGTTCTTGAAGAACTGCGGAAACAATGATGGTGATGATGATATTAGCAGACTCTGAGCCACTACCACATGTATGGCGCTGTGTTCATTGTTTTGCACACAGGATTGCCTCATTTACTTTTCACGCAACCTTGCAAAGTGATTACAAAGAAGATAAGAGATCAGGAAGGGTACTCATCTTACCTCGTGCCCAGAGCTGGGGGGGGTGGTGAGGACCATCAGCACCTCCTTGGGACAGCCTCTTAGAGGCTGCCACCAGCAATAGAGGCTGCCAAGGGCCCTCCTTGCCCTGTATTTTAGAACATCCGAGTCTCAGCAATGAGAAGTTACGTGTTTTATCTGTGAAGTAGATCCACTTGACCTTCCATACAGAGCCTTGAACTGTGAAAACTGTCATTATCGAAAGTAAACACCACAACCATCTTGATGTAAGAACGGTTTCCTCATACAAAATCATTGAGGACATTCCGGTCTGGTATTGCTTGCTTTTGTGCCTCCATAAACTTGCTGAAATCCTTACTTTTCATCAAGATAATGACATAGCAGTATTTCCTCTTGTACTTTTCTCGGACGGTGCAATGGAAATGCACTAGAAACCACAGGAAATACTGTGGTTGGGTGTTGAACTTGAGCCATCCCATGGACTTGAACACTGTAGAATGAATAAAAGGAGTAACGTAATTAGAGGTCCTGGTTCTTTGTTAGGTGGCAAAGTAGCACCTGGGGATGACAAGAGAAGCATCACTTGGAGGACCTGACTTACGGCTGTTAGTCTCAAGTGTCTCCATTTAAACCCACACTAAGATCAAACCAGGGGGACACCACGTGGGACAGCCCCTCGGCTCCCAGAAGTCAAGTGTTGGCAGGAGAGGGCATGGGAGGGTGCCTGCATGTGGAAGCACTGGCACATTTCCTGACAGCATCGTCTTTGGCTCTAAGTTAGGTGCCACGCATTTCCTCAGCACCGTCTGTTTTCAGAGCGAAGCAGAGGGCTGACAGACTGTCCTGTTGCAAGACTGCACACGGTCTCTCTCTGCACCTCATCCCTAGATGGTTAAAGTAGCAACTGCTCTTCTACATCAGCAGGAAGTGAAGTAAGACCACCTGTACTTCTGTAAATTGCCAAGGGAGCTTGCAAAAGGTACACTGTGTCAGAAATAAGTTAACACAGAAAGCGTGAGTGAATAATGTAGACATACAATTCCCGAACACTTGTTATGTGAATGTGTGCCATAATGCGTTATCAGACATAATTTTCTCAACAACCTTATGGTGGCTGCTATTAAGATGCCTCGTTTTATAGAAGAGAAAACTAGGGATTTGGGAGAGGCTGAGTGTCATGCCCAGAGACACATACACACACGCACCCACGCACGCACACACACACACCTGACTGATCTGGAACTTAGTCCTGGTGCTTCAGACACTAGTATGTGCCCTACTCCCCCTTCTCCCACGCACAAGGCAAATTTTCAAAGTGATCTATACGTGTGTTCTACGCCACTCCCCTTTTCGTTTAAGTAGTTAAGGCTATAGGAAGAGAAATCAGTAAGATATTTCCACATTTACTACACCGCTGAGGCTACCGTTGACTCCACTTTTCTCCCTCTGTAGTAAAAACGGAAGACAGGAGAGTATTTTTTAATCAATCTGAACTCTCCTGTGATAGAAACCTGCCCCAAATAAAAGAAAGAGAAAAATAGAAATGAAAAAGATTTGAAACCTGTTAGGAAAATATTTTGCTATTACACTGGCACGGGTCCCTAGGAAAAATCTATTCATGATGTTTAGTGAAGCCAGCAGTACTGTATCAGTAAGAAGACAGTTGTTGCTGGGGGAGGAGTGGGGAGGTGGTCGTACGGTGCGGGGGGCGGGCGCCATGCTGGCAACTCCAGGGCAGCCCATTAGTGAGGGGGCCCCTCACTTGACCGCGGACAGGGCAGGTTTGAAAGCTCCGTAGTTTCTCATCATTGTCCAAGAGCAAAGGGCCACATCTCAGCTGGAAATGATTGCATGAGCTATTTTAGGATCACATTTGAAAGGGATTTAAGATCAATTAAACGAGAAAAAAAAAATCCCACAAAAATCCACAAACCTTTATAATATGTATACGGACAGAAATAGCACATTTGTGAAGCCAGCCCCTGTAGTTGTGTGTCAAGTGAATTGAATCCAGGAAACTTTCAAATTTGGGATGAGGGGCAGGCAAGGGGCAAAGAGAGCTAGGATTTACTGAGAGGCACTTCCCCTGGTGTCTCACTGTCATAGTAACCCGGAAAATACACTTACTCTTGCCACCATTGTGAAGGTGCCGCTATCAAAAACACGGCTTAGCGCAAGGTCACACTATCTTAGTTAATCGGGGGTTTAGCGCTAGTATTTCTAACCGCCAAATCCAGCCTCTTTGCTCTGTGTGGCCCTCTCCTCCGTGCGGTGACGCTCGGTGAGTAAAGCAGCCCTGGGCACTGTTGGCTTTCACTCCCAGTGGTCCGGGTACAGGACACTGCGGCTTCCAGGGTACTGTGCTCTGACGCCGGCCGCCTCCCTGCCTCTCCTACCCCCCCAACAGCCCTGGCTCCAAGGAACCAATGAAATCAAGTGAGGTCTCCCGCGCCTTGCTCCGGCACCTGGGCTCAGTTTTGGTCAGAATTAAAGCGTGCGAGCCCAGTGCTGCCACTTAGGCACAAGGGGGCGCCTGATGATCACAAAATCCCACGATTCCCTGGCAGGGTCCGGTATCTCATTGAGAAGGAACATAATCTGTCCCTCTACCTCTAAGAAGTATCACTTCTAATGGATCAAAAGCAACCATGTTTTGCAACAAACTCATTTCTTTGTTTAATAGCTTTTCCTGGCGGAGAATTCGCCCTTTTAGTTTAGCGCTAGGTTAGTGCTACGAGAACACTGAAAAAGAACAGGTCCCCTCTGTCTCATGAAAAACCATGGCCTCCCAGCCCCTCTACTGCTAGTCCCTAGGATAACCCAGCATAACACAGAACACAAGGAACCAGTTATAAATGTAATTTCTTAAAAGGGTGATCAAAAATACTCCAAGGCATAAAAGAAAAATAGCCCCCATCTCCAAAGTCTTGCCCGTCTCCTGAGCCCACAGCTCACTGTGCTTACTGTCTTCACGAGAAAGGAGCGCAGGGCGGGGGGCGGAGGCAGCCACTCGGAGAAGCTGTCGTTCATTCTAGCCAGGGGAGCCCAGACGGCAGCAGAAAGGGGAGTGGCAGGGTGTTCTCATCTTGCAAAGCCCCGTGCAGAGGGCCCAGGTGCCCCCTACATGCTGAGGCCTTTCAAAGCCGGGCTCTTGGCAACACCCTTTGAAATAACCCGAGTGCTGGCAACACAGGTTTGACATGAATATGCAAAGAAGAATACTTGAGTCTCCCACTTCATGCTTTTGGGTCTTTTTAAAAATTCAGCCACTAACCATGACTAACAAAAAATAGAGAGGAAAGAAAAAGTGGTCTGACCTTCGCTTAGTTTCTCCCACTGACCTTCTTGTGCTGGAGCCAAAGCCCTTTTCAGGAGAGAGAGAAAGATGGCTGGGGTCTCGACGAGGCGCTGGGGCCACGAAGTACTCAAGACGTTTCCACCTCCCCTCTCTCACAAAGGCTTTGGAATGGATAAATGGGCACTGCTCAGTTCCGTCAATCAACCTCCGTGGCTCTATTTTCATTGCTACTAAGAGGTATAAAAAGGGAAAGTTTGCTACAAAGACCCCATCAACGTATTCAGGGAAATCGTGGGGAGGCTTAATGAGTAATGTCTGTAAACTTGCCAGGCCGCTAAATTGTGCGTATCATTTCCTTACAGCCTCTCCATCCTGTCACTCCTGCCCCAATAATCACTTTGGCTTCCATACTTTGTCTTTTGTCGGCCTGCTCCCTGGAGATGGGCTCCGAGGGAGGCGCCTCGGGGGCAGGCACGTCTCTATAACAAGATGTGACAATGAATTTGGGGAATTTGCTGGCTAAACATAATTATAAAAAAGAAGTTTGCATCGTTATTCATTGCTTATCCATGGCAGGAACGAGTGGTAAGGCTCCCTTGTCCATGTAGCACGCTGGGGACAGGGGCAGACACCCAGCTGGTACTGACTGACTGACCCACCCTGTTCACAGGGAAAGGAACACATTTAAGTAAAGCCAGAATCCAACCAACCTAATACAAACATCTGAATGGTAAAGAAACAAAAGACTTGTTTAGAAGATGAATTACACCCATATTCAAAATTCCTGGCACCCTTTGAGGGGAATCAACATGTTGGACATTTCTTTGCCTTGGTATCAGTGAGCAGAAGATTACAAGCTTTTGCCATAAGGACAGAGTCATGAGGTGTAGGGTGGGAGATGGGACAAAGGCTCTATGTTATCCGCTAGAGCAGAACCAGGAAGAAGTGGCCTTACTGTCAGATGGAACATGACTGTCATACCAACGTGGATAATGTAGAAACCCTCCCAGGTCCCACGTCTACAGGCCAGAAGAAGGTCCCTCCCATACCCGCAACCCACACACACACTTCCAGCGGCACCCCCAGCTCCTAGCCGTGAGTTCTCCCCCTGTGTCTCCTGCCTGACCTTGCCTTGTTACAAAACACAAACCGTATGCCCCTGCTGCTTCTTATGCACCACCCTTCCCAAAAAACCTTCTCTGAGCCTTCAACACCTTTTAATGTTTCTTAGATTTTTATCTCCTCATTGAGATCAGGGCTGGTATTAGGAGTCACATTTTTTAGATGGGTAAAGTGAACCCAAGGACCACAAATGACCTTCCAGGGACACCGAGGATCACAGCCACACTGGAGCATTAAGGTCTCCTTCTGCCGGCCGAGCAGGCCACAGTGAACTCCTGATTGAGGGGAGGTACCCTTGGCCTTTGTCCTTTTGTCTCTCTCTGAGATCAATTGAGTCACCTCAGGGCCACCGAGCTGCCACTGGGCAGTGGACACTAGTGGCTTCTTTTCCGGCAATTCCCCTTGATGGGGTGGGGCCAGGGGTGTGGGTGGGGTAGAAGCTACTCGTCAATTTTAGGTTTAGGACTGATCTTTTAACTTCTCTTACGCAGTGTTTTCCTTCAGTGGTTGTTATTGGGATTAACCGTGACATGCCGGCATACTTTTCAAAGATAATTTAACATTTTACAATCTGTAAAAGGAACTGCGGTCCTAGAGAAACACATCGACCATATAGCGCGATGGGAGCTCTGCTGCTTTTGGCCAACCCCAGTGTCCCATTTCATTTTTTCCAATCCTTTGTCATCAATTCCTAGTACTGTCACAAGGCAGGAAGAGGGGAAGGAGGCAGTGGGGAGAGGGTGAGCTGCCAAATCAGCCTGCGGTAGCCAGCGAGGGGAGGCAGGGAACCCCCAGGCTCCACAAACAGCTCCGCCGTCTGACTTGCGCCTCGCATCCCTCATTTCGCGTCCTCGTGAGAGGGAAAGCGGGAGAACCCAAGCTGAAATCCATGGGTAAATCCCCAGCTTTCAAAAGTTGTGTATTCCAGAAGTCACCTGATGAGAGTAGCTCTAGTTCTGACAGGATCCAAGGAGGTTATATTCAAGCGGAGTGGAGTGAGGCTTCCGGCGGCCAGGAGACTGTGGGCACCCACCGTCCTGCCAGCTACCTCAGGATCCCCTCCCAGCAGCCCTCATGCCTTCGGGGGGCCAGATCAGTGCTTCACTGCTGAGAAGTGAGCTGGTCACCATCCCTCCATTCCAGCCCTGGCATATCCCCGATATCTGCCATCCCAGGTGAGAGGACCCCGCCCACCAGCACAATACATCTCTCATGGGATACCTAAAAGAGGACTTCCTTCCCTGGGTTTCTTTAACTCCCATCGTGTTGCATATCTTCACATCTTTCCTGGGCCTTCTCTGCCCGCTTAGTAAATGTCTCTCCCCAGCCATGTGCCCAAGGGCCGCCTGGGAGCCTGGCTGGGAGAGAACGTGAACGCTTAGGTGGCCACTCCCAAGATGTTCCTTGCTGCTGAAGCTCAGCTGTCCATTGGACAAGGCGGTGTATCCTCATTCGCTCAAGTTGAGCTCTTCTCCTACGAGAACACCCTAGAATGTGAAGGAGCAGATGTGTCTTTGGCTTCCAGTTTGCACCCCTCCAATTTATGAAAAAATTTCCTGCCATTGGGCTGACTGTGGGTCTGCCTTAACTTTCCCTGGGGGCCTGCCGGGTCTTTATAATGCAAACAGAACTCCCTAATCACCCCCACCACAACAAAAAAAAAAGCCCTGATTTGTCTGGACAAATCCAGGACAGGGTGCCGAATGGGTTTCATTCTGAGACCTATCCCATTAATCATATGTTTGCAATTGAAAATAAATTTCTCATGGAAACAATGCGCCAACTGGTTGTTCAGGTCCCTCTCCAGCTAGCCAGAGCCCATTGAACCAAACGTGGCTCAGCCATGCAACTAAACATAGTAGGCTCTGTTCTGTGATTTGGCTGCAGAAGTCACACAATCAAGAAAGAGGGAAATATAGGGGGGAAAAAAAGAAAGAGAAAAGATCTTTCTCCTTTCCTGGATACCAGGCCGGTCCTGGGAAAGTTCCTAAAACAAACCGAGCACGTTTTGTCTTTGGCGTCCTGCCATCTGTCTCCCCGGACCTAGTCGCCCCCCTCAAGGATTCCAGATCTCCCGCTGTTTGAAATCCCACAGCTAGTCGCCGCACCCAGGCTGGCCTCCCGAGCAGGCTCCTGGCGCCTGCATTAGACTTCGCCCCATCCCACAGGCCCTCTGCATAGATCTGCCCTCTCAACTGTGTTGTAGAAGGAAGGCAGCAAAATCAGCTCATGACCGAGTGTGAGGGCTGGCTGCGCTTCGGTCCTCCGGGGCGTGCAGGTGGGTAAGCAACAACGGCGCAGCCCCAGGCCCTGTGCTAAATGCTTTACCTACACCATTTATTCCGTAGTATTTGCGCACCAAGAACAACGAGCCCCAAGACCATAGCACAAATGAAAACATGTCACTGTCCTCACGGAGCTTACGTTCTTGTGCGTGATCTCATTTTGTTTTCATAATCACCTAGAAGCCGGCTACTACCGCGTTCCCATTTTACTCAGTGAAAAACCCGAGGTGCCTAGAGATTACGTAACACAGCCCGGGAATATGCCGGTTAGGTGGTGAGCCTAGGATTTCCAGCCGGGCTCTCTGAGATGCCTGAGCCCGTGTTTTCACCTCCGGGTCTGGTCACCTGGGAGACAGAGATCCCCAACTCCCGGGGCCACTACAGATGGGATCAAAAGCCTGGTTTCATCAGCCCCAGTCTGTTCTTGCTTTTGTCAGCCTCTTCCCTTTCCTGTCCCTGAACTCCCTGACCTCAGGCAACCCCATGTTTTTCCCAAGCTGAAGGGAGGTAGAGGCAGGAAGGCGGGAGGCCATGGGTCATGTGTGAATGGGGGACTGTCTCTATGCCCGCAGCCTCCTTGGATCTAATCAGAGGTTTTGTCAAGCCTCCTGGAAGCCTCGAAATTGGTAATTGTCGGAAGGGTGAGTCCATGTGTAGATAATTCCATCTTGAAATAAAATATTTAGAGTAACAGATTCATTCCAAAGCTATTACCTGAAATCTGAATAATTGGCTTATTTTATACAAAAAGAAACATTTAGAAAATATAAATTATTTTTGCAATCCAGAGTGAGCCGTATACACGCACTAGTCACTGAGCTCAAGAAGAAAATAGAGACATTTAAAGAGGGACCAAGATCAGAACACAGGTGCCTTTAGTCATGACCAGCACAGCCTTCTCAATTTCCTATACTCCTCCTAACCACCCCCTACTTTTTTTGTTTTGTTTTGTTTTGTTTTTGTCAACATTTTCCCACCACCATTTTCCCCAGCCCCACCCACCCTCACCTCCCACTCTCAATTTTTCCCCCACTGGGCTTTGTCAATGGATCACTTATGCATGTTCCTTGATGACTCTTCCCCTTTTTTTCCCCCATTATCCTCCTCCCTCCTCCCCTCTGGTTACTGTCAGTGTGTTTTTTATTTCAATGTTGCTGGTTATATTTTGCTTGCTTGTTTGTTTTGTTAATTAGCATCCACTTATGAGATCATATGGTATCTGTCTTTCACCGTCTGGCTTATTTCACTTAGCATAATGCTCTCCAGTTCCATCCATGCTGTCGTGAAGGATAGTAGCTGTTTCTTTCTTTCTGTTGCATAGTATTCCAATGTGTAAATGTACCATAGTTTTTTGATCCACTCATTTACTGTTGGGCACTAAGGTTGCTTCCAATTCTTGGCTATTGTAAATTGTGCTGCTATGAACAGTGGGGTGCATAGGTTGTTTTGAATTGGTGTTTCAGGATTCTTAGGGTATAATCCCAGCAGTGAAATTGTTGGGTCAAGGGGCAATTCCTTTTTTAGTTTTTTGAGGAAATTCCAAACTGTTTTCCACTGTGGCTACACCAGCCTGCATTCCCACCAACAGTGCACTAGGGTTCCCTTTTCTCTACATCCTCACCAGCACTTGTTGCTTGTTGATTTGTTTATGATGGCCATTCTGGCTGGTGTGAAGTGGTGTCTCATTGTGGGTTTAATCCTTATCTCTCTGATGGCTAGTGATGCTGAGCGTCCTTTCATATGTCTCTGGGCCCTGCGTATGTCCTCCTTGGAGAAGGGTCTCTTCAGGTCCTTTGCCTCTTGGCTCTTATTGATAGTTTTCTATGTCCTTTTTTGTGCTGATGTAGTTTGCGGCAAGTTCCTCATAGTTTCCCTGTAGTTTTTTGTAATTCTCACTGAGCTCATTGAGCTTCCTTATAACCATTGTTTTGAACTCAATATCTGATAGTTACTTGCCTCTATTTCATTTAGTATCTTTCTGGGGATTCCTCTTTTCTTTTTGATTGGGGGTTGTTTCTTTGTCTTTCCATTACTTGGCTGCCAGAGCAAAACCACAAAGCCCAAGAAAACAAACCCACGACTGCCAGAATAACTTCCCCCCGCAATTCCACTGTCAACAGCAAATGAACCAGTGTTAATAAGGCTGTAAAGAGATTAAGACTATTATAAGAAAGGAGAGAAATAAACTATAGTATAAAATCTAGTGACTTAATATGTACCAACTTGATGGACAAGAAATGAATGTTAAAAAGCTATGTAGTAAAGAAAATATTGCAAATCACGGAGAAGACCACAGCGGATTCCGTCTGAGTGGCCTCTATTATTTACTGCTGGGTTTTCTTTCTGGATCCACCTCTGGTGATGTCAGATGTTGACCCCGTCTGACCTTAGGCAGTCTGTTCGAGACTTCCAGGGGTCTACTGTCTGTGGCTGTCTCCTTCAGTCGTTAATCTAGTCACTCTGCACTCAGCAGTCAGGCTTAAGCACCATAGAGCAGGACAGAATCCCTCCTGGGATCGGGGCTAATGCTTCCCCTCAGGCTGCTGCTGCTCAGAGGGGAGCGGTCTATGTGAGACTCGATGGTGCTGCCTCATGGGGGATGATTCAGCACCAGGATCCCGGAGGCTGCTCTCTCAGTTTTCTCCCCAAAGTCTCCATCCCCTGTCACTCCTCCAGCATCTCTAGTCCACTCTGCCCCCGCTTTGCAGGGATCTACAATCTGTGGCTGCCACTCTGCACTCAACAGTCAGGCTTGAGCACCACAGGGCCAGGGCAGAGTCTTTCCTGGGGGCGGGGCTACTATTTCCTCTCAGGCTGCCACTCAGAGGAGAGGTCTGCCTGAGCAAGATGGCTCCTGCTGTGTGAGCGGTGGCTCAGCATGGGGATCCCAGCGGCTACTTTTGCAGTTCTCTCCCCAAAGCCTCCGTCCTAAAAGGGGAACTTCTTTTATAAAGGAGTTCAAAATACGGATCTTCAAAACCCTGTTTAAGAAATACCAAAACAGGCAACGTGTTGAGATCATATGGCTAACTTTTGGACAACCTGGAATAAGACTTTGCATATTCTTCTCCCCAGAACAAGGCTAATTCTGTTGCATCATGCCTCAAATCAGAGAGGTGACCCAGAAAGCAGTGTGGGAGGGGATTGGACATGTGGCTCTGGAGTGAAGCCTGCTGGCTTTGAAGCCTGGCTCTGCCACTTACTAGCTGTGTGAACTTGAGCAGGCCGCCTTATCTCCATGCCTCTGTTCCTCCTCCCTCAAATGGGAATGCTAGTAACGATGCCTCCCTCAGGTGGTGTACACTCTAAATGAGATGCAGCAGGTCCTCCAATAACGTCATTCCACTATAACGTTGATGAGAAAAAGAAATCAACTCCCAGGGCCAAAGTTCTCATGTCTGCATAGGTTTTCTCTGGGGACTCTGGTTCCCTTCCATAACCCAAAGATGTGCCTGTGAGGTGAATCGGCATGTCTACATTGTCCCATCCGAGTGAGTGTAAGTAAGTGTGTGTGAGTGCACCTGCGATGGAAGGGCGTCTGGTCCAGGGTGGGATCCCACCCAGCACTCTGAGCAGCGGGAGAGGCTCCCACCGCCTGTGACCCTGACTGGAATAAGTGCGTTGAAAAGTCACTAACTTACTTGTGTTTATGCATCTTTCTTTTAAAATATATATATTTATATATAAAAAGAATATATATATATATATGGCACACTTCTTAATGTCTAATATTAGAAGTATGTGAGGTCTTTACTTAGAAGGTCTGGTGATGTTTTGGGGACCAGAGATGTACCGTAGAAACTTAACTCTTGCTTCTATCAATTAGCCTATGGTAAAATTGGTTTCTTTGTAAGTTGTTTTGTTTAACATCGCCATTTCCAAGATTTTCCCACAACATTTAGCGAGGACTTCCTGTACAATGTACAGCGGCACGTGCTGGCTGCTTGGTTGAGTGGCTCTCGGCTGCCCTGTTCCATAAGTGATCACTGTTAAATTTTAGGGATTAAGTGACATGGGAGGCGTGGAGCTTCTCTACTAGCCTCCAGGTGAATTTTCAGTAATCTCGTCCCCTCAGTACTCCCTCTGCGATGGCACAATGTTAACTCCTCCGATGCCTTTTTTTTTTTTTTTGGAATTTTTTTAAAAAGCTTTTATTTATTTTATTTTTAGACTGAAGGGAAGAGAGGGAGAAAGAGAGGGAGAGAAACATCAGTGTGTGGTTGCCTCTTGCACTCCCCCTGCTGGGGACCTGGTCCGCAACCCAGGCGTGTGCCCTGACTGGGGAACCAAACCGGCGACCCTTTGGTTTGCAGGCCGATGCTCAATCCACTGAGCTTCACTAGCCAGGGCCCTCCGATGTCTTTTAAATAGCATTTAACCATTCTACTCCATTAAAAAGCCTTTATAAGTCCCAGGAGCTAAGAAGAAAAAAGCCAAGATATAAATTTAAATGGTACCTTATCATGACCAGAAAAAAACATCACACACATTAACTCGTGTGAGCCACCCCGGGAGGTAAGCAGCATAAACACGTGCCCGTGACATCCTTCATCTTTCACCGGAGGCTCCAGGTCCATCGAGGGGACTTCCCTCTTGCCTTAGCCTTTAACTACTTTTTCCAGTCATGAGTCACATAACAACATGGTCCCATAAGATTATGACAAAGCTGAAAAATTCCTATTGCCTATTAACATCATAGCCATCCTAAAGTCATTGCAAGCCCATTACTCACAGGTTTGTGGTGATGCTGGTATAAACAAATGGACTGTGCTGTCAGTCATAGAAACTGTAGCATATACAATCACTGACAGTACACGATAGTTGCTAATAATAATAAAAAACTATGTTACTGATTTATGTATTTACTATACTATAGTTTTTATTATAACTATTTTAAAATGTACTCTTTCTATTTATACCATGATACTCCAGCAGTCAACTCATACATTCCATCATGTCTCCTTACTGCATCAATTTCTCTTGTGCTGGATTTAATTCTGTGTTTGTACAGAAAAGTGCTGTGCAGGCTTGTAGCCTCGGAGCAACAGGCTACGCCATCTGGGTTTGTGTAAGTTCATTCTATGATGTTTATACAATGACAAAATTGCCTGCCAGTGAGTTTCTCAGAATATATCTCCACCGTTAATTATTGCATGACTGTATTTATTTACTTAGCTGATGTGTATTCAGCATTGATTAAGTGGCAGGTGCAATGTCAGGGGCTATGGGTTTAAGGGTGAAAGCTGGTCATTGTCCCTGAGATTCTCACACAGAGTAGGAGAGAGATCTAAGAAGAAGGACGATTATAAACATGGGCCAGGACTAGAATGGAGGTGAGCTGAAAAGGCCCTTGAGAGTGTAGAAAGAGGGCATGCATACACTTGGCTGAAGAGAGACCTGCCCAGAAAATTACAAATAAAACTTAGAATAGGTTAGGTACCTGAGCTGTTTAACACCACCCTCTATTTTGCAACAGAGCTCAGGAATAAGCGTCGGCACTCCCCGTCACATTTCTCTACCTCTTTTGTTTCTCGGGACCGAGCATCTTGCATGATCAGACACGGCAGGAGCCATTCCACTAACATTCAGCCTGTCCTGGCAGATTAGTTTTTCCACAGAATAAACCAAGGCGCTGGTTTGTCATATATTTAAATGCAAAGAACAAGTTACTGCTGGTGGCTAGTCAGTGTTGGCCTGGCCCTTAATAGCTGGAGAAGCCAGCACCCAACTGGAGAAAGAGCACCCCAAATCCAGTTTAGGGCAAGGAGGTCCCTCATGTGACTGAAGCCCCCTCTTCCAAGGGTTTTATTGCATTGCATCAGTGTTAACTGAAGGCCCGACAGTAACGCACTTGGGCCAGGATTGCTTTCTCTTCCCTCAACAGAATACAAGTCGCTGAAGGCTTCCTTGGGACAGGAAGTTTTGATAGGACTTAAGAATGGTTTGAGGAAGCTATTAGGCAGTACGAGCAGAATGGAACAGGGATGGAGTGGGAGTTGGGCCTGTGGGGTTTAGAGCGGGATATTTCCTGGCCTACCTATGTTAGAACTCAGTGTGGCATAATGGCACAGGGTAGACACCCGGGGACCAGACTGACTAAGATAGTGTCCTGGATCCAATACTTAATATCCGTAAGACCCTGTGCAAGTCATTTATCCTCTCTCACTTCAACTGCCTCACCTGTAAAATGAGGATGATGATGATGATGATGATAATTACTTCATAGGGTCGCTGGGAGGATTAAATGAGTTAATACTTAGAAAGCATTTAGAAGAGGCAATGGCACATATGAAATAGTCAATAAACACCTGTCATTATTATTGTTGTCACTAGACAGGTTAGGTCACTAGGAATCTAAATAATCGAATAGAATTAAAATGAGGAAATAAAGGAAAATCTTTCCTAGGTAACAATCTTGTGCCAAAACATGTTGTATTGTGCTCTGTAATTTATAAAGGATCTTTCCATATGTTATCTCCATTTTCTGATCTGTAAAATGGTAAAATAGTACTTCTTGTATAAGGCTTCCAGAAGGACTAAGTGAGATACTTCACATAAAGTGCTCAGTAAATGTCAGCAGTTACTGTTTCCTGGTATTCCTTGGTACCTAGCAGATACTCACTAAATATTTATTGAGTGAATGAATAAATATTATCCTCATGAGAGCCCTGTAGAGTTTATTCTCTGTAGCTTGTTGTTGTTGTTGTTGTTGTTAAAAAAAACAAGTTAAAGACGTTCAATAGCTTGCACCGGGTCGGCCAGCTACTTAGGAACGGAGTCACGACTCCAACTCTAGTTCACGTTCCAAGATGCCGAAGCTGACTCCTAAACCAAGATTTGGTGGCCATTTACTTAAGGTGGCAACCGTTGTGGCGATACACTCTAAACATCGGAGCCTAGACCCATTCCGAGAAGTGGTTACAGGCAGCCTTCTAAGGGCAACTTGAAAAATACAAACAAAAAAAAGACCCCGATATCAGACTGATAACTAAAAATGCATTTTGCCACAACTAAAAAATCTATTCAAGTTTAACTTTCAAAGAATGGAAAATCATGATTAATTTATTTTACTGCTAAGTTCATTTGTTCTTTAATCCAAAGACCATTCGTGGGCCTCGCATCTCATCAAAAGTCGGCAGGATGTCCTTAGTTCTTCACAGCCTGCACCTCTGGCCACTCTCACTCTCTACCTAAGGTCCCCACATGTACCTTGGGAGATTTGGTACTGGCCCAGGGTCCCACAAAAGGCCCCTGCAACCTTGGACGTATAAATGAGGTTTGCACAAGTTTCCTGCAAAAATGAATCCCGTATGGCAACTTCCAGCCCTGAAATTGACAAGCAGGCTTTCATATACTTCAAAAAAATAACAGTCTAAAATGCATCTCCGATAGCTCACCTAGAGAGAGACTGTGTTTGAGGATAAAAATTAAGATGCTATCCACTGACTCTGCCTTCTTTGAAGTTTCTATAACAAGCTTAGAACTTACCGAAACAGCAGCAGTGAGTTTGAAATGCACTATATTTCAAATGAAGATCGAAGTAGAGATAAAACACTGAAACCTAACACTTGAAAGCTAGAGGAGAATTTAGAGATAACCTGCGCAGCCTCTCTATTTTCCGGATAAAGCCACTAATCTGCCAGCAGGCAAAAGGACTCGCCCAAGGTCACGTGGCCAGTTAGGCGGCGCTTCCCTCCCTCCGGAAGTGCTACTTGCCATCGTGACTGGAGTCAGTGCCAGCCATTCACATGAGGCCCATGGCAAGGGCAGTGACAGATAAATGGACTGACCCCACCCCAGACCTAGGTCTTACCTTCGTAACGTGGGGAACCTCCTTCTGTGCTGCAGACAGCCTCCATTAGCAAATGCACCCAGTTTAACAAGGATCTGGAAAATGGCAACAAAGCACGGTGCTGAAACAGCTTAAAGTTGCTTAATTTCTGCAACTGAAGTATCATACTCAAATGCTCTACTTTTAGAATTTGCCAAAAAATAAAAACACAAAAACTCAATAAACAAAAACCTAGAATCAGGAAATACACAATTTCACTCTTGGCAATACACTACATCCTACCCGTCGTGGAGTAAAAGTCTCTTGATCGTGTCAAGGAAGCTCGGGACTTCACAAAATCTTCTATTCCTCTGGCCCCCTGAAAGGCCTCCTGAGGAAATTACAGCCACACTGGGGTTAAGGGAAACTAGCAGAATATAACTAAAGAAGAGTTCTTTGGTGGAGTCTGGAAACATCGGAAAGGGTAGAATAAATTCCTATGAACTTGCTCTTTAATTCAGCAAAATTCTGGGTGCTAGACACTGAGGATTTTGTGGAAGGCCCTACTCCTGGCTTGTTGGAACAAGAAATATGGCCCTATCCCCCATACTGTGACCTAAATGTGCACCTTTCCTTTCTCAGCCTTGGTTTGCACATCTTTCATGTCCGGGGGTACATGTTACCTTCCCCGTCACCGCTAACGACAATAAAATGAGACCTAACATTTCATCCCCTCCACTCCAGCCTCGTTACAGACATGATACACGCGTCCTCTCAGAGGCCCAGGTAAAATTTTGACCACCCCATTACATCCTTCACTAAAAAAACTAAAGAAGTTTAGTCACTTCTCTTTAGATTAGTAGTTCTAACCCCAGCTACACATTAAAATCACCCAAGGAGTTTTTATAAATACATTTCTTTTTTAAAAAAACCTCTTCCCTTCACCTCCCCTTAATAAGTTACAATAATCATGGTTCCTCCTATGGACTGAGAGCTTCCACTGTGCCAGGCATGGGACTGCATATACTCTTTACATGCACTTTCAACGGGATTCCCATAGCCAACCTCCTTATTTTATAGGAGCAGCTGGTGGGGCACAGGGAGATTCACGGCGGAAGGATGGTCTAGCCCCTATGATGACAGTAATTGGTTGGACAGTTGTTCTCTGGGCAAATGACTATCATTGGAGGGCGCTAGTTATCGGAGGAACAGGAATATGTGCCCTTCCTCTCTAGTCTGCATAAGCCGGGACAGCATTCAACGACTCAGTGGCTTCTAATGGTTTCTAGAGACCTATATGGTTTGTTTCCTGTCACTTATTCCAGAATATCATGGACACAAACAAAGTAAATGCAGATGCTTGCTGGCTTTCAAACAAAATGCTCTGGATTCACTCGCAGGAGGGAGTGGCACAGAATCCGTGCAGCTGAAAACACTCAGAGCCACAAGGGGGCGGCATGGCTGCTAACTTCCCAGAGCTGACATGCCCCAGTGACTTTGTGGTGGCCGTGGCTAGGGCCGGTGGTAGTGTGAGACCATGCTCCCTCCCAGGCTGGCCTTCCTTTCCGAAGTACCCCAGACCACTGGCGGACCACTCACAGAGTGGGCCCATCCCACTTCCTTCTGAGCTGTATTTGCAACCACCACTCCTTCCCCCTCGATTTTCAGCCAAGCAGTATGCCATGTCTTGACACCGTGTGCATCTTCCTACCCCGCTGTTTTAGCTCACATTGTCTTTTCCACCTCCCCTCATTCTTGAACTCCTTTACTGGCAAAAAGTCACCTTTCAAGGTCAAACTTGAACATCTGTGATGAGCACTGCCTGCTCTTCCGTGCTCCCAGGCCACATTATTGGGATTTGTTTCTTTGTTTATTCCACTGGACTGTGAGCTCCCTGAGAGAAATGGCCACGGTGCTGGGATGAGGAGCACGAGCTCTGGAGGGAACGCTGGGTATAAGCTGCTGCCCGACCACCCACTCCGTGTCACCTTGGGAAGAGCGTTTAACCACTCTGTGCCCCGTCTCTAAAATGCGGGTGACAGTATCTACCTTACAGGACTGTTATGAAGACGGACTGAGATAAAACAGGTAAATTACTCAGAACTAACCCCAGCACATGTAAATATGCCACTAGCTATTATTATTTGTATCCCTGGTGCCTAGAAGACATGGAGTATGAATATTGAACTGATTGCTATGATGGTAATTTGGTGAATGTGTATGATTTGGATCCTGAGAAGAGATCCATGTGTGATGATTGACTAAGTACAATTAAAAGATGTATCTAACTTAGAAAAACATCAAGCATACACAAGAATTGAGAGAGTAGTGTAATGAACCACAGGTACCCCATACCCAGCCTCAACAACACATCCTGCTCTCTGTCCTCTCCACAAAGTGCACACTGGGTTATTTCAAAGCAAATGACAGATGTGAAGAAAGCAGGTTTATGCTTTATGTTCTTACAAGAGTTTTCAAAAAGGAAAGACAGAATTACACATTATCCTCAGTATGACTTGTGCCTTATGAGCTAGATGAACGCAGAGGAAAAGGCTGAAGAGAGTTCAAGAGGCCAAGGACCGCGGAGGGTTCTGGGCTGCGAGTCCAGGGTCTTTCCAGGACACCTGGAAAGCTTGTGTATCTCCAACCGGCTTCCGTAGAACCCCTCACCCCTGTCCCTAGGCCTAACTAGTTCTTATTATCTTTGAGTCAGCCTGAGATAGTCTTCCTCAAACATTAAACGATCATGGTCCTGTCCCAATTCAGAGGAAAAAAAACTAAGACAATGGATGGAATTCGCAATTGAAAATTCTCCTTTTATGTATTTTCCTTAAACCCATGGTCTTGGCCTCTGTTTCTCTGCCGCCAAATGCGGGTAGAACACAGAGTGGGTATAGGCGTGCGTGAGCGAGCGAGCGAGCAGAAGGAAGACCCACAGGAACCCTGGAAGCAGGCGGCTGGTGAGACCGACAGCGTTCTGCGGACACATCTGCTGTGGCTTTGGTCGCGTATTGTGCAGCACAATACACGTCTGCTAATACAATTGCTCCTGCTTCATGCGATGAAATGATGAGCAACATCGGCTTTTCGATCCCTAAATAGCGCCCTGTCCTCCCCCCGGCAGAGCTGGACAGCTGCGGTGGCTGGGGAGTGAGGCAGGACCACAGCCCTCGCTGGGAGAACCGACCAGGAGGGCGACCCGTGACTCTCACGCTCCAATATTCGGGTGCCGGAGGATGGGGCCACAGCAGCAGGCTGATTTCTTTCTGGGGTAGACCCAGAAAGGAAGTTAAGTTTAAACTCACTCTCAGAAAAGAATTTCTCCAGGATAGTTTCTCATTGAGCGTAAAGCCCCAGAGAAATGTCAAAGCTGGGAATTGCAAGCGTTTTCAAGCACAGGCTCTCCTAGCTCCGCTCCACGCCTGGTGTTCACAGCTGCTGATACAGCCTGCGCATCCCAGAGTTAAGGCATCAGCATACACTCACTAAAGCTGAATCCCAGTTCTGAGCAACGTGCTACCCGGCTGTGGCCGTCCCCACGGTCCCTCAGCAGTGGGTTCCTAACGCTAAGCTCTGGAGCACAATTAGGTCCAAAGTGGGGAATGTGGCGGAGGCCTAGGGCATAAGGAAGGAAAAGGGGAGGTGGAACTTGGCTTTGAAAGGCAATCAAGGGGGCTGTCCACACAGGGAGTTCAGGTGGAGACCTAAAGGAAGCCTCCCTTAGGTTGGCTTACTCTTCTTTCTGAGACCACCCTGCCAGGCCTGTTAGGGCTGAGGGCTGCAGACACTCTGCTGCTTCTGCCTGAACCCTGAGCACACCGATTTCGGGGTTCGCTAGCACTCAAAGCCTCAAGCTCTCTGCACAGCAAAACAAGATTCATGACCCACGCTTAAGAAGCACACAAAAAAAGTCTGATAAAATACACATTTATTAGAAACTTTTCAGCAGCATCATTTCCATTTGCTTTTCTAATCAAAATACATTTCAAAGTAATTACAATGAGCACTCAAAATGTGAGCAGCAAATATTTTGAGAACTCAGGAATAAAATAATCAGTAGTACATGTTTCATTCATCCATCCATCCATCCACCCATCCACCCATCTGTCCAAGCATCCATCCATCCATTCATTGTTTTAAAAAATGTGCAATATTAGCACAAAGAACCAGGAATGCTACTTAGTATGAAAATTGAATATTCCTGCCATTATTCTGGTTGTAGAGACTTTACCCATATTCAAGAGAAGAGCTGGACTCTACAGTGCATTCCGATATAAATGTATATGACTTGGCCAAAAGACCTAAAAATAAAAATCAGTAAGAACAGTTTCCCTTTCTATTCATGTTTGACTTAGGAAATAAATAGTCATTATAATGATATTTTCACACACAGGAACAAAATCCCAGTTGAGGCTTTGCTTAACCAGTATTTTTTTCACACTTTATAAAGACACAGATTTGGTTTTAATAATTCAGCTACTGAGCTCCAGTTTGTAGGGCAGGTTATGCCAAGCAAGGACGTGAATGGCCCTCTGCTCCTTCAAGTGAAACAGGTCACTCGATTAGATACAAACACTTTGCAAACTAACTTGTACTTAATAACATGGGATTTTTTTCACAGACATTAGAAATTGAAATGTTGCCTTGGCAACCAGTGAGACACACACGAAACAGAGTGTTCTGATTAGACAATGCAAATATGCAGAAGGGTGGAGTCGAATTGCTCTTTCAACCTCCTGCTTTATCTGAGGGTGTCTACAGTCAAATCCAGAAGCCTATACAATACACAGTGACCTGTATCAATACACCTGTTAATCAGGTTACCAGTAATATTGAATATTAATTAAGTGTTGATATGTAAAAATGGACCTAAGAGTGGGTGGGGCCTGGATTCCTTTCCTGGATACTTCTAGAGGGAATACGAGGGGTGCCTCTCCTTTAGACACAGCCAAGGGCCCCAAGTCAATTCCTTTCTTCATGGGATCATTTACTGTGATGACCACCAACCAATGTAGCAGGTAGTTTTATTAGCAAACTCAATGATGTGATAATCTTTCCCAAATTTACAAATGTACAAAATATTTATAGCATTACCTTTAGATAGCTTCAGTGCAAAGATATACATATAGTACATTGTGATAATTATTTGTAAAAATATGAGATCACATTAAGTTAAAAAAAAAAAGGAAAAGACACGCAAGGCATAGTTTCCACAGGCACTTCTAACTACAGGTGAACAGGGAAAAATATATCTTTTTAATAAAGTACGAAATGTTAACTTTTTTCATCTGTTTGTAAAAAATATTTGTGCAAACGTGTGTTTCTAATTATTCCCTAAATAATTGTAGCACGGCTACATCTCAGAGTCTTCTTTAACAAGGTTTGCTGTGTCTTTGAAAGTGTCTTCTGTGGCAGTATAGGCTGGGGCTGGGTTCCTTTTCGGATGGACTTTAGCAGCGGGAGGAGGTGATGGCGGTGAAACCACAGGTGCACTTCCCTTCTGCTCACTCTCCATCTGAGACCACAAGGACAGATGATTAGTCACGTACTCCCCCAACATGCCTGCAGACCGTTGTGTGTAAAGACCTTTGCCAGTTTGCTCAGAATATTCCAGTTGTATGTCCAATGTAGCCAAGTAAGTTATTGCTAAGAAGGAACGCCTGTGCTAAGAAAAATTGTTAAAAATTACCTCTGCATAGACTGGATTTTCAAAGTTGGTAGTTTGTTTCAGTTTTCGTTTGAAGATGTTCCATTTTGTTGCCTAAATGAAAAAGGGAAATCAGAAAGGCTTCAGTAATTTTTTATGGGTTTCTTCACCTCCCCTTCCAGTGCCCCATCTAGGTTTTAAAATTTCTTCTCACAGAAGGAATAAGCAATTTGGAACCTAGGACCAGGTGACCTGATCCAAGTGATAAATTGTTCAATTCTTCTGATGGTCCCTGAAGAGTAACTGAAACTCTCTGGGCTCTTTTCATTTAATAATTTTTAAACACTTCCTTGGTGTGAAATTTGTAGTTTATAGAATATGCACCCATAATATCTAGAAGCTTTTTTTTTTTGGTTGCCTCTTATACACGCCCTGACCGGGGACCGAACCTGCAACCCAGGCACATGCCCTGACTGGGAATTGAACCCACAACCATTTGCTTTGCTGGACAACGCCCAACCAACTGAGCCACACTGGTCATGGCTATGTAGAAGCTTTGACAGAGACAGGCAAGAAGTTTCTTCAGGGGCTGCCTGACATTTTAAGGAAAAAGTCAGTTATAACTCTCCTTTCATAAAATGGTATCTTGATCCTTGATTAACTCAAGCACATCCCTTCTTCCCTCATCATTTCCTCCTGGAATCATAGCAATAACATCAGTAACAAACACAAATAACATTTATTGAGAGCTTGCTGTGTGTCAGGGACGATTCTGTGAGTTTCATAAGTTTCTGGTTAATCTTCCCAATAATTCTGTGAACCAGGTGCTCTTATTATCTTATTTTACACGTGAGAAAACGGAGTCACAGCAAGATCATATAACTAAATTGTAGGTAGGAAAGTAGTCAATGGCTATAGGACTCAGAAGCCCATAAGTGAAAGAACCGAAAGAGAGATCAGCCTGGGCTATGATGGGTGGCCCCTGTCTTTCAGTCGCTGGGGGTGGCAATGCTGGCACAGCTCTGGCTGGAGGACGAAAGGGGACAAAAGAACAGTAAGACAGGGAACAGACAGGCTTCTCTATCAGGTAGCTCAATTGTCCCATGTTTTATGGGGTGCCTCTGACACTGTGAAAACAGGCGGCCCATGTGCGAAGGAGTGGGGAGTGCATGACTATAGGAGAAGTAGAAGAGACCACCCCCTTTAATCCATGTCTAAGTGTGCACCTTTACCCTCAGCCACCACCAAGGCGAAGACAAAGACTTCATGTCAGAGCCCGGCCTCTGGAAGCTAACGCTTAAATGGGAAAGGTCAAAACTCTTAAAAGTCACTGCTTCGGTTGGAATGGCTACTTGGAATTAAGCAATTACTAACCAAAGAAATGAGGATGATTTTCATTTTTATCCCCTTGGGAAAACCAATGCGTGTCATTGCGACTTTTAGAAAATGATAGAACTGAGTTACAGGATTTCATATTCTGAACTTCCAGTCCTTTGAGTAGATGTACTCAAAGGGGAAAGATAAATTCGTGAGCCCCTTTGGCACATTAATGTCAAACTAGGATGAGGTTAACCAAGTGCCCCTACTACTTTAAGCCACACTGGCTGTTATCTCAGTGCCCAGGAGGCAACAGATACAGGAAGACCCCCGGACATACCATGGAGGACAGACTTTAGCTCTCAGACTCAACTCATTAAAAGAGAGAGAGAGAGAGAGAGGAAGAAGTGACATACTGCAAAGATGGCGATGAGAAAGAAAAGGCCCACAATTGGTGAAGACCCACTACTCTTATCTGAATAAAAGAGTCTCTCATTGTTCCTTTTATTTTTGATGACTGATGTGTATGGAGGTCAGAGGTTGCACCGTCTGCACCCCGTTCCGCTTCCTGCGCAGGCCGACGGAGAGCTGTCTAGGCAAGGGGATATCTCAACTTGAAATGGACTGAGAGAAAAATGTCACTCTGCCTTGAGGTTGACTCAGGCTTGGGACACCAAATGTGTGACATGCATGTATTCTAGCCGCCAGAGAAAATTAATCTTCAAAATCTGCTTTTTAAATGTAGCTTGAAGAAAAAAATTCAGTCCCCCTGAAAAATATGAAACTGGAAATTCCTTTCTAAGACATTTGTGTGTATGTGTGTGTGTCTGTGTATGTCAGGAAAAGAAGGAATTAATAAATGCAACATGAAAAGCTGGACAAAGAGAACTTTGTTATAAGCTCTCTCATGAGCACTGTCTAGTTCAACTTTGATTTTGACCTGAACAAGCGAAACAGGAGCCAATGTCTACAGTACGTGAAAATCCAAAATGACCTCCAGGTTAACTTTGCAAATGCCAATTCTGTTTAGAGATTATGCCATTTGGGAAATAAGGGTTTTATAAAATGTTAAGATTTCTAACTACATTTAGACTTGCGTTTCGTTGTATTATTTCACAGAAGAAGACATAGAGCCTTAGAACTGAGACATCCCAATACTATTATTCTCAACCAGGAAGGGGACAAGGGGATTTCTGCAGTCGCAATGCACTGGGAGACACTCTACATAGAACAGTTAAGTACCACAAAGAGCCATCCCAACTAATGTGCCAATAGTGCCCTCAAGGAAAAAGACTAAGGGCTCCAGTGCCCAGAGGTAAAATAGCTGGCCCAGAATTAAACAGCTAGATCTTCGGTAGCTTCATGTGCATGCATTAAAGCTAGTAATATATTACCCATAAATACAAAATTTTATATGAAATTATTTATTAAATTTCTCTCTGTAGGCCACATAGCCTAAAACTTTCAAGAAACCTGCAAGAATGGTAGAGAAGCTCTATCTAGCAGGGTGTTGCTTTTTTTTTTCTCTCTTAATCTGCAGTATTAAACCCCATTCCCAGCACATTGAGGGCAATAATGTTGGTAGACACTTAGATGAATAGACAGATGAAGAGGGTATAAATTAGTGCCATCTAGTGGTGCACATAGGTGACAGCAGTAGAACTACGAACAGCATACACATTCTTAAGGGAACAACGATGTACACTGTAGTAAAACTGCATTACGCAGTAAAAGAAAGGGTCTTCTCCATGTATCCGTGACACGGTGAGCTCTTTATTCATACTAAGTCATCTTCTCAAGCTAAACACCTCTGGTCTGAAGAGGCTGGATCCAGATGGGCTGGATGCCCGTCTTTCCTGCATGATCTCCCATGTCACAAGGAACATCGTTCCCATCTCAATGTTGGAATATAGATTTATTTTGTGGGAAATTTTTCAGCTTATGATCTTTTAAAACATCTTTATTGACTGCCTGCACGTCTGTGGAGGAACCTGTGAGCCCACCGGGGTCTCCCTAGCTTGCCTCGGGTAAATAAGCCCGGCAATTCCAAAGCCTTCTCCAAACCCTGTATCATTTCAGGGGTTAGCCCGTCACCTGGGTTCCATCAGCACTTGGGGAAGCTGGCTTTGTGTCCGGAGCTAGCTCAGAAGGGTTTATGGGACTTCCATAGTTCTTGTTCTCCACATTCTCAGATGCAGCCACCTGTGCAAATATTAGAGGCCATTAACTAGTTTTGAAACAATTTTTGTTGTGAAGTTTCTTAAGTCTTTGGTTCTTTTTTTTCCCACAGACATGGTCAGGCACCAATTTTATTATATCAGACTCACCCCAGGGCCCAGGAATAAATACCACCCCTATTTCCCCAAAATCAGGAGCACCAACACTTAGTCCTCTATCCCATGCCTTCATCCTGGGAGGCAGATACATCCACTACTGATAATAGCAATCTCTATTATTTTCTCTGTGTCCCCTTACTCCCACGGTTGGCCATATTTTTGGATAAAAGGTACTCTGGTTGTACAATGACAGCAGAAATCCTAGGAGAACAGCATAAATTATTCTAAAATTCACTGGTGAACTGAGAACCCTATCTTTGGATATTTAGAATAAAATTAATAATTTCAGAGGACTACTTAATCGGTTAAATTTTTATATATCAATTTTTATATATTTTATTTTTCAATATTAATCTATATTAGTTTCAGAAGTGCAGCACAGTGGTTAGAAAATCATATGCTTTACAGGGTAATCTCCCTGATGTTTTGAGTACCCACCTGGACCCACACATAGTTATTTGGATATTATTCACTATATCCCCTGTGCTGTAATTTATATCTCTGTGACTGTAACTACCAGAGGCTGAGTTTTTTAAGTGAGGCATAATGAAATTAATACTCCACTAGACATTCCCTCTTAAACTCAAATTACCGTGGATATATAATCAATAAATTACAGAATAGAAATTCACTCCTTTCCCCATATTTTTACATTCACCACTTCATTTCTTTTCAAACTTGGGTATGTGTTTGTAAACATGGCCTCATTTTATTTCAAGTAAGACTGCCAAATAAAATGTCATATCTGTTTTATTATATGAGTAAAGTTTTGCTCTCTGGCTATCAAAGGATTAGGCAAAATGCTTTCAGGATTCAAATGTTTCTGATCTTAATAAAGCTATTCATAAAATAAACATTTTTATCTTGCATTAAAATTTGCACAAAAGAAGTCTAGGTGTTAATAAACCTGTCCTTCACTGAGCGATAGTCATTCACAGAGGAATTACAGGCTGACCGGCACTGAAAGTGGTACTGGGCTATCGATCCCGACCTAATGAAGAGTTTTTCCCCTGCACACACACTCCTCTCTCATCTCCCTGCTCCTCTTAAGGATGAGTAAGTAGTGGGGATGCACCAGAGGAAATTGAGATATCTGCCTCTCAACTTTGGAGATGTTTTTACTTTTCGGAAAAGGATGAGAAAGGCGAGCAGGGTGTCACCTAAAAATCAAACATTTGTGATACCAGTAAGAACCCAGAGAGTATAGCCAGCCCCCCAAATCTCTGCATAACGACCTGACAATCATTCACCCATTCATTTCAGTAATATTTACAGGTTGCCTGTGTGTATCAGGCACGGTGTTTGCCAAGCCTCTCAACAGACGCAGAGTGAGTCCTCTTGCTCTGACCACCCAGAGCGAATCGGTTCTTGGTCGGCACCCCTAGAATGGCCACCAAACCTCAACAACTGTGCAACAAAGTGGGCTTCTGATTGTATTCAGGTCTCATGCCCTTGGATCAATCCTGTTACTATAGACAGTGAAGCTGAGGACTGGAGGCGAGGCAGCCCCTTAGAGGGCGTTCATTATTCAACAGAACAAGACCCGGCAGTAGCAGCACCTGAAAGAAAGGGCTGTGAGGCTTCTCACCTGGGTTGGCTGAGCCACTTTAATAGCACTGTCCCCGGTTGCATACATTGGGTTTTCAAACACTATGGGTTGCTTCCCCATCTCCATGGTAAAGTGATCACTCTAATAAAGGGAATAAAAAAGATCATACCATACTGATCTGATTCACATAGAAGACGGTGTTCTCCTCATGCCTAGACACATGCTAGGTGTTATGTCAAGTTTACCCCCCCCCACGAAAGTGCAAACATAAATAAATAAATAAACACAGCAGAAGCACAAGACCTCCGTATGGAAATTTTCAACCTTTTTTATTTCATGGCACATATAAACTAATTACTAAAATTTTGCGACACACCAAAAAATATATTTTTTGCTGACCTAACAAAGAAAATAAGTATAATTTTGGTTCACTCACACCAGACAGCTATTGTTGTAGTGGCTGTTGTCATTTTTCATTTGACAATCTAAGGGAAAATAGGTCAGTGCCCCTGACTAAATGGTCAGGTATTGCATGTTTTAAAAATTCTTGCAGCATGCTGGTTGAAAATTGCCTATGTAGAGTAACATAACACACTAATAATTAATTAACTAGAAAAAGTGGAAACACTCTTCCTGTATCTATGGGACCTCAATATAAATGACTCACTTGGGGATTGGGTTTGGACAGGGTGGTAGAAAAAGAGCAAAGAGGGGAAGAGGGAGGTTGGGGAAGAAGAAAGAATGGATAATATTGTGCTTTTAGGCAGAAGCAAACATGAAAGCTTTGGAGGAAAGGCAGAATACTTAATATAATTTCCCGATACTGATTATACTGTACTAGTCCACTCATAAAATATCCATTTGGTCCTCACAGAAGGTATTATTGTACCCATTTTACGGATGGGGCAGAGAAGGTCAGCAAGCTCCATGCCTATCATTACATATTCGGAAGGTGGCAGAGTTGTAATTTGAACCAGTCGCTGACTCTAAATCACTGTTTATTCCATCACTATACATTGGTGGTTAAATAAACAGCACTAGGAAACATATTTCCCCACTCTTTTCCCTACTCCTTCCTTTCAAAATACAAAAACGTCATCAAATAAAAAGAGAATATTATGCTCGCTCTCTCTCCCCTGCCCCTCTACCAAAACTCATAAGACTGTTTAAGATTCCAATTAAACTTAGGTAAGACTGTTTAGAGGAAACCAAAGATGGCAGAGCAGTCAGTGGGAGCTCCACTAACTTCCTCCCAGGACCAAACTGGAATTACAACAAAATTAAAGAAAATTCATCCTGAATAACCAACTGAACACTAGCTAGAGAGAAGCCTTACCACCAAGGACTTACAGAAGAAACCACTTCACTACAATAAGACTGGTAGGGAGTGCGGAGGTACAAGAGGGCTGGCTGGGCTCCCACAGGCAGCAGCTGAAGTTCTGGAGGGATATTTCAGCAGCTGGAGGGGAGGGGTCTCCACGAAGTATAGTCTAAACCCTTCCAAGCCAGGCCCCCAAGCGCAGAGCACCAGAACCCAGATGATATCTGGCTGTGAAGAGCAGCAGGGTTTCTATCTGCAGAGGACCTCTTAAAGGGCCAATGCACGAAAGTTAATTTGCAGCCACTTACCCTGAGCTCTGGCGGAGGAAGGACAGAGCAGACTAGAGACACATGGGGAGAGCCTAGAGTTGGTGGCTCTGGGGAGAGAGCTGCAGGGCCAGCTACCAGGATCCCTGTGCTGAGCCATTCCCATACTACAGAGGGTATCTTCCTCAGGCAGGGCACACCCCTCCAAGCCTGAGAGGAAGCAACGGCCCCAGCCATAGGAATCCCTCTCACCACCCCCCATGGAGCCTAAGCCTGGCTGCATACAGTTGGAGACTATTTCAGAAATAACCTAACAGAAAACCTACAGGCCAAGGTGGATTGCTGGGAGCTCTGAGACTTTAGTCAACCCTCCCCCTGGGCATGGTGCTAATAAAAGCCAGCCTTGGTGCACAGCCTGGTTCTTTCTGCACACACCCAGGTCCAGCAGAGGGAGCCACAGTGTGGATCACTGATCGCTCCAAACAGTTGCCCAGGGCCAGTTACAGCCTGCATCTAACGTAGGACCAGAGTCTTTACAGATCTACCTAATGCACAGAAACAACTACAAAAAGGCAGCCAAAATGGGAAGACAAAGAAACAGGTCCCAAATGAAACAACAAGAGAATACTCGAGACGTAGAAATAAATGAAATGGAGGCAAGCAATTTATCAGATATAAAGTTTAGAGTAATGATTATAAGGATGCTCAATAGCATGAAAAATGACATAGAAACCATAAAAAAGGATCAATCAGAAATAAAGAATGAAATATCTGAAATAAATAATACACTGGAAGGAATAAACAGTAGGTTAGATGAAGCAAAGGATCAAATCAGCAATATGGAAGACAAGGTAGAAAAAAGACCCAAACAGGTCAGCAAAAAGAAAAAAGAATTTTAAAAGAATGCCAAGTTAAGAAACCTTTGGGACAAGGTGAAGCATAACCACACCCACATCATGGGACTACCAGAAACAGAAGAGAGTGAGCAAGGGATTGAGAACCTATTTGAAAAAATAATGACTGAAAACTTCCCTAATCTGGTGAGGGAAAAAGACACATAAGCCCAGGGAGCATAGAGAGTCCCAAACAAGATGGACCCAAAGAGGTCTACAATAAGACACATGATAATTAAAATGGCAAAGGTTAAAGACAAGAAAGGAATCCTAAAAGCTGCAACAAGAAAAAGCAGCTAGTTACCTACAAGGGAACTCCAATTAAACTATCACCTGATTTCTCAACAGAAACATTTCAGGTCAGAAGGGATTAGCATGAAATATTCAAGGTGATGAAGAGCAAGGTGAAGAAAAAGAGAAGAAAAAGCTAAAGGAGTTTGTTAACACCAAACCAGTACTGAACAATATGTTAAAGGGCTTGCTTTAAGAAGAGGAAGAGGGGAAAAAAGAGGAAAATAGTTTAACAATAAAATGGCAATAAATTTAAATGGTTTAAATGCTCCAACCAAAAGACATAGGGTAGCCGAATGGATAAGAAAACAACCCATACATATGCTACCTCCAACAGACCCACCTCGGATCAAAACATACACATAGACTAAGAGTAAAGGGATGGAAAAAGATGTTTCATACAAATGGAAAGGGAATAAAAAACTGGGGAAAGGACTCTTATATATGACAAAATAGACTTTAAAACCAAGGCTACAGTAACAGGCAAAGAAGGGTACTACATAATGATAAAGGGAACAATCCAACAAGGGGGTATAACCCTAGCAAACACTTATGCACCCAACACTGGAACACCCAAATATGTAAAGCAAATCTTGATGGACATAAAGGGAGAGACCATCAAAGTAGGGGATTTTGACACCCCATTGACTTCAATGGATAGGTCTTCCAGACAGGAAATCCACAAGGAGAAAATGGCCTTAAGTGACACACTAATTCAAATGATTTAATTGATAACTTCAGAGCATTTCACTCCAAAACAGGAGAATATACATACTTTTCAAGTGCACATGGAATGTTTTCTAGGATAGACCACATGTTAGGACACAAAACATGACCCAATAAATTAAACAAGATTGAAATCATATCAAACATCTTCTCTGACCACAGTGCTATGAAACTAGAAATCAATCACAAGAAGAACAATGAAAAACATGCAAAGACATGGCAGCTAAATAACATGTTATTAAACAATGAATGGGTCCACAAGGAGACCAAGGAAGAAATCAAAAGGCACCTTGAAACAAATGAAAATGAGGACACAACAACCCAAAATCTGTGGGACACACAGAAAGCAATCCTAAGAGGGAAATTCATGGCATTACAGGACTATCTCAAAAAAACAAGAAAAAACTCAAAGAAACAATCTAACTCTACACTTAAAGGAACTTGAAAAAGAATAACAGACAGATCCACAGTGAGTAGGAGGAAGGAAATAATAAAAGTCAGAGAAGAAATAAACAAAATAGAGTCTTAAAAAAATGATACAAAAAAACAATGAATCTAAGAGCTGGTTCTTTGAAAAGATAAATAAGATTGACAAACCTTTAACCAAGCTTGTCACGAAAAAAAGAGAAAGGACCCAAATAAAATCAGAAATGAAAGAGGAGAAATAACAATTGACACCAAAGAAATACAAAGGATTGTAAGAAAAATATTATGAACAACTCTATGCCAATAAATTGGACAACCTGGATGAAATGGATAAATTCCTAGAAACAAAACATACAATCTTCCAAAACTAAATTGGGAAGAATCAGAGAACCTGAATAGACAGATTATATCTAGTGAAACTGATGCAATAATCAAAAAACTTCCAAAAAAACAAAAGCCCCAAACTGGATGGATTCACAGGTGAATTTCACCAAACATTCTGGGAAAAACTAACACCTCTCCTCCTCAAACTATTTCAAAACATTCAAGAGGAGGAAAGACTCCCAAGTTCATTTTACAAGGTTAACATTATCCTAATTCCAAAACCAGATAAAGATCCACAAAAAAAGAAAATTATAGGCTAATCTCCTTGATGAACATAGATGCTAAAATCCTTAAGAAAATATTTGCAAACCAAATACAGCAACACATCAAAAAGATCATACACCATAATCAAATGGGATTTATTCTGGGAATTCAAGATTGGTACATTTGGAAATCAATAAATGTGATTCACCAGATAAGCAAAATGAAAAATAAAAACCACTTGATCATAACAATAGATGCAGGAAAAGCATTTGCTAAAATCCAGCACAAATTTATGATCAAAACTCTCAGCAAAGGGGGAATAGAGGGAACATACCTAAACATAATAAAGACCATATATGACAAACCTACTACCAATATCACATGCAATAGGCAAAAACTATAAACATTCCCCTTAAGATCTGGAACAAGAAAGAGAAGTCTGCTTTCACGTCTCTTTTTCACCATGGTACTAGAAATCTTAGCCACAGCCCTCAGACAAGAAGAAGAAATAAAAGGCATCCAAATTGGAAAGGAAGAAGTAAAACTGTAAACTGTATTTGCAGATGACATGATACTGTACATAGAGGACCCTAAAGATGCCACCAAGAAACTACTAGAACTGATAAATGAATTCAGCAAAGTATCAAGATACATAATTAATATCCAGAAATCAGTTGCATTTTTATATGCCAATAATGAATTATCAGAAACAGAATTAAGAAAACAATTCCATTCACAATTGCTTCAAAAATAATAAAATACCTAGGAGTGAACCTAACCAAGAATGTAAAAGACCTGTACTTGCAAAATTATAAGGCACTGAAGAAAGAAATTGAAGAAGATACAAATAAGTGGAAACATATACCTTGTTTGTGGGTGGGAAGAATTAATATCTCTAAAATGTCTATGCTACCCAAAGCAATCTATAGAGTTAATATAATCCCTATCAAGATTCCAGCGGTGCATTTCACAGAGCTAGAACAAGTATTTCAAAAATTTATATGGAACTACAAAAGGCTCCACCTAGCAACAGTAATCTTGAGAAAGAAAAAACAGTTGGAGGAATCACGCTACCTAATATCAAACTATACTATAAGGCCATAGTAATCAAAACAGCATGGTACTGGCATAAAAACAGACACATAGACCAATGGAACAGAATAGAAAGCCCAGAAATAAACCCTCACCTTTATAGTCAAATAATACTTGACAGAGGAAGCAAGCACATACAATGGGGTAGAGTTTATTCAATAAATGGTGCTGGGAAAATTGGACAGATACATGCATAAAAATGAACCTAGACCACCTTCCTATATCACACACAACAATAAGTTGAAAATGGATTAAAGACTTAAATGTTAGAGCTGAAACCATAAAAATCCTAGAAGAAAATATAGGCAGTAAAGTCTCAAACATAGCTTATAGCTATATTTTATCTCCTCAGACAAGGGAAACAAAAGAAAAAAATAAACAAATGGGACTACCTGAAACTAAAGTTTTTGCACAGGAAAAGAAACCATCAACAAAATAAAGAGACAACCCATAGAATGAGAGAACATTCGCCGATACATCTGATAAGGGGTTAATATTCAAAATGTATACAGAACTTGTAAAACTCAACACCAAAAAACAAACAATCCAATTAAAACTGGGCAAAAGACCTGAAAAGACACTTATCCAAAGAGGACATAGAGATGACCAACAGACATATGAAAAGATGTTCAATGTCGCTACTCATCAGAGAACTGCAAATTAAAACCACAGTGAGATATCACCTCACACCTGTCAGAATGGCTAGCATCAATACATCGACAAACCACAAGTGCTGGCAAGAATGTGGAGAAAGAGGAACCTTAGTGCACTCTTGGTGGGAGTGCAGGCTGGCACAGCCACTGTGGAAAGCGGTATGGAGACACCTCAAAAAATTAAAAATGGATCTGCCTTTTCACCCAGCAATCCCACTTCGGGGAATATATCTGAAGAAACCCAAAACACTAATTATAAAGACATAAGCACCCCTCTGTTCATTGCAGCGTTATTTACAAGCACCAAGATTTAGAAGCAGCCCAAGTGTCCATCAGGAGATGAGTGGATAAAACAACTATGGGACATTTACACACTGGCATTCTACTCAGCCATAAAAAAGAAGAAACTTTTACCCTTGCGACAGCATGGAAGGACCTGGAGAACATTCTTCTGCCAAGTGACATAAGCCAGTCAGAGAAAGACAAATACCATATGATTTCACTTATATGTGGAATCTAATGAACAAACTGAACTAACAAGCGAAATAGAGACAGGCTCGTAGATGGAGAGCAGGATGACAGCTACTGCGGGGAGAGGGGGTGGTAGGTTAGGGGGTAAAGTGATTGAGCAAAAAGGGAAAAGGACTCTTGGACCTGGACAACAGTGTGGTGACTGCAGGAGGGGAAGGAGTATAAGGAGGTTAAATAGTAATGGAAAAAATATACTAAGCCTGTTTAGAATTCCAATTCAACAGTGTGGCATAGAGAGCAAGGGTAAGTTTCAATTTTATTACTATTTTTAGCCACATTTCTGTAATAAACCTAATGTTTCCTAACTTCGTCTTTATAGTGAAGAGTTTATTCTGAGAGGCATGCCATCTTTTTTTCCTAGGTTAACTTTATTCTGTATAAAAACTGTTTCTTTTATAAAACAGTAAAAGTGATAGCCTTCAAGCAGCTAATGCGCAACCGCACTCACCATCACCATTGCTCTGTCAATAGCGGACTCAGGTCCAAAGCCAGATATTCCAATATCCATATTAACATCGGCCCCCGATCTGAAGGTCACCCCATTTCCATTTTCGGAGGATTTGACGAGACTGCTTAAACTGAAAAGAAGTCCTTGAAACAGTTACTGTTTTTCGTAACATCCTGTTGTAATAATACCCTTTCCTCCACATTGCTAAGTCTCACTAAAAGGAAATGCTCGATGTCCGCTCTGAATTTACACATCAAATAGGCTAGTACCCTTCGCTCCCCGGAAGTGTTAAGCCTGAGATCGGAGAGAGGGTCGACTCAACCCTCACAGGAATGAAGCCTGTTCTCCAGCCCCACCTGACAGCCCACCAGCAGGCACCACCATTTGGACTCTAAAATGTGATTTGCATTCAGGCTTCAAAGAAGCACTTGATTAATAAGTTGTGATTTGAAGTGACTGCTTTCAAGTTCACCACTTTTTGTTTCCGCAGAATAGATGAACTGTGTATTGTGCTCTTTTAACCAAAAACAAACAAACAAAAAAAAAACTAAGTTAGTCGTTTTCACATGGTCGCATCTCCCAGGCTTCTAAAATCAATATTCCACACAACGCGACTGACCTTGGCAGCTTGGGCAGAGAGGGCAAAAGGGTGCCAGTTTTCCTATAGTGGAAAAATCCCAGCGTTGCCAGGGCTCCAATTATGATGATCAGGATGATGGTCAACAGCACAGCCGTCGCTGCCATCAAAGAGGGAAGAAGAAGCGAACATGTTAGCAGGCGAAGGAGAAGAGCCAGACTCAGCTGCAGGAGCTGGGGGCTGGAAGCATTCATTCTTCAAAGGCCGGGGCAAACAGGATACGGACAGCACTCATTTCAGGCACTGTGAAGTATTACCAGGTGGCTCATATTCTCAAAACTTACTTGTTCCTGGAGAAATGCCTTTGGAAAGCCCTATTTCACAGTAATTTCCCATGTAGCCACTAGGACACCTGAAAGTAAAAGAATTGTTCACAAGATGTTGCCTTCTTAGGCGTCTATTGCAATTTTACAAGTGCATTTTGAGGTAGAGCGAGGTTTGATTGAGTAAATTACACACTGAACAACAATGGGTCCTGCATGACTCTTGTTTATTCTGCCTGAGGTGAGGAGCAGAGTGAACAGCAATCTGACTTTGGAAAGTCACTTTCATCGTAACAGCTGTGCGTCTACAACAGCACCCTTGTCAGATAAACCTACTGGTGGCTTCTCTAATCCATGGAACTTTTCCTTAGAGAGTGAACATGGAAACCGCGACTGTGTTCTTTCCTTGGCCGAGCTTTCATTAAAAACTTTTCAAAGGCCTCCATTTATCTTATTCTGCGGTAGAGCTTTCTCGCACAGAATTCTCTTCTTCCCAAGTCTGCAGCTCGGTCTCTGCTCACCAAGGCTGCCTTGTCTTGAAGCAGCTTTGCTGGCAGCTGCTCTCCCACAATCCAGTTGTAACTGACAACACCCAGTGAGCAGGAAAATGCGGGAGCTGCCACTCCTCTAACTCCTTGCTCTCCCGAAGTGTGGCCCACAGTTCTGTGGCACCTCCTGGGAGCTTGTTAGAAATGCCGAATCCCTGTGAATAAGATGGGCATTTGGTCCAGGCCCCAGGCGGTTCTTCGGCATGGTACAGTTTGCAAAGCACTGTCTCAGTTCTCTGTGGGCTTCCCAAGGGAGGGCAAGGTGGTTAAGACGGGACAATCAGTGAACTGGTCAGGCTCTTGCACTTGTTTTCTGGCTACTTTAAGGTCTTGAATTCCCCCAGAAAAAGCAATTCCTACAGCTCGGACCTCATCATTCAGACTTACTTGCATTTGGGGAGGTCATTTTCATCAAAATAGCAATTTCCTCCGTGCATACACCTGCATGGCGGGGGCATGACGATAGGATTTTCGATGGCTGCAGAAAGGAAAGGCCATGCACGTGTTAGTCAGCATACTTAGCAGAGCACCCATACCAGGCAAACTGCTCCCGGTCCGGGGCTGAGGATGGGGATGGGGTGGCTCAGTGCAGATCAGCTAATTAATCCTCCTATTAAAACATTAACCTCCCCTTAAGTCAGGTGAATTTTCTTATGCATAATAAGGTCTTGGGAGATTAACATACATTTGATGGAAAGAAAAGGGCAATGCATAGCATTTCCCACCCCCTCAAGAAAAAACAAACAAACAAAAAACAGTGAGAGACACTAGACTCCAGAACAGACAATAATAGTTCAAAGAAACTGTGGTAGAGAAATCTCTTAGGTCATTCTCCCTCTCATCAGAAGTGTTCAGAATTCTCCTCTGTGAACCCCATTAAAATCAAGAGTTCAGTGTAGGCACACCCCCAAACTTCAACAAAAGGTTCCAAGGCGTCAGTGAACCATCCATTGATAAACAGACACACAGATACAGATATGCAGATGCTTGATGGACAGCTGGTTAGAGATCTCATTTTTCAAGTGGTCCGAAGCCGCCCTTGCTCTGGGTCCCTGATCCAGCTCAGGCCCTAAGCACTCCTTGGATATGCCTGATGGGTCATTAGGGTTTGTCTTACACCTAGAGGATGCTCAATAAGTATTTACCACCTGTGTGTTTATTTAAGGAGTTCTATTACTCCTCTTACACAGTCCCTCCTTTTGAGTCTCCACTCGAAGTTCCTGTTATCAGAGAGGCTTTCCCGGAACGTGCCATCTCACCCACACCCCACTCCCCGCCCCTTACCCTGCTTTAGCTTTCTCCTTTCACTTTTTACCACCTGACATCATATATTTATCGGGTTATTGTCCTATCGGAACATAAGCTCAACGAAAGCAGGGGATTTGTCTGTTTTGTTCACTATCTCCAGCCCTTAGAACAGCACTTAGCACATAGTAGCCACTCAATAAATTCTTTTAAACAAGAATCTCCATATAATCCACTTGGTAAAACATGTAAATGAGCAAAGTAGTCAATCAGGTGACAATCTGGAAAACACTTCTCCTTCAATGCGAGATTGTAATAAATGTCGGGATGATTCATCTACAGCATAGAACAAATCTCAAAAGTTTTAAAGTGTCATTTTGTTCAAAATATTGCTAAATATTGTAATCTTGCCAGTATTTCCCCAATAGCACTGGGATGAGTGGGGACAGGGGCAAGGAGACAGAGGGAAGCAGTTTCCCGAGTTCGTTCCGTAAACCTGCCAGCCTCTCGACCTGGCTGGGACCTCAGAGGGCGGCGTCTCATTTAACTGCGTATTCCCCCTGGTGGTAGAAGGTGGTTGAGCCCCTTCATTTCCCCATCCACTAAATCTGGGGGATGGGAGCCATAAAATGGGCCACTCGTGAACCGCAGGATAATTTTTTTTTAACGTACTTATTAAGCATCGAATACTAGTTATGGACGCTAGTTATTCTCCTTAGTTTAAGAATTATTGAAGAAATGTCTTGCCACACATAGATCATCCATAAGATTTCTTATTCTAGCCTCCATCTCCCAACAGCACAAGGTACACTTTAAAATGTGGTCCTTTTGCACTTGTCAAAACTTTGGAATGAGCATGTGAGGAAAACAGCCGACCTCCTCCAGCCCTCCCCTCGGTACCCTACAAGGAACCCCACACAGGAAGCTGGGCCTCCAGCTGAAGGAATCCAGTTACAGCTGAAAGGATTCAGGAGTGACCGACACCCACTATGGGGTGGAGGAAGGAAAAGGAGGCCTTATAGAAAATTCCGTTTTCAAAATGTCTTTGCAAAACTGCACAACTGTAGATTTATGGGCACTGAGCCTCTCTGCAGATCTTAGTAAATAATTCTCAGAAATCATCAGAGCACAGTTCATTTTGGCCGCTCGGGTCCCACCCTGTTCATATCTCCTCCATCTCTCATCCTTTCTAGCCATCGTCACTCCATTCTGCAAGGGACTTAGTACACAGAATTCTTCAGGCTCCTGAAGCGGGGGACACACGAATAGGGGGCCTACTAAAGAAGACAGGGCAGCTCTTTTCCAGGCCCCTGGGGCTGTCCCGGCAGTGCCCCTACCTGCATTACACTCGGTGATGCTCCCCTCTACAAAGGTGGAGCCTTGGGGACAGGCACAGCTGTATCCCGCAGGTCTCAGGAGGCAGAGATGGCTGCAGACATTTTTACAGCGGTTGGGCACTGGAAAGCAGATGCGAACAGTGGTTAGGCTCTGGGGAGGAAATGAATACCCCGACCAAAAATATGCCCATCGACTGAGTGGTAGCCCTGACAGGTGGCATCCCAACACCTCCGGGCCACGTGCCACCTGGCTGGCGACTCACCCCCTCTACACTATCACCCCCTGCCACCCACCAAAGTGGTACAGCCCCTCCCTGTGCCCTCTGTCCCACTTCTGCACCGCTCTCATTTCCTATTGGCATCACCCTGTCATCTAGTGCCCTGGCAGGTTTGAAACACAGGTGTCTGATCATAGCACGACCTCAAAAACTAATCAGTGCTAAGCAACTGGAGATGGTTCCAAAGACCACTAGGGCTCCATTATTCTATCGAGATCTGTCATTACCCAAATTTGGGTAGGTCATTTTGTGTGCTCCATTCAAAGCACACATCGGATGTGATTTTCATCCTCACCTTCCAAAAACTCCCTTCTGTGCTTTAGTTTTTTAACTTGTAAGACAAGGGAATTTAAAGCTATGATTATCAGAATCAACTGGGAGCTATGCACACCAATGAATGCCCAGTCACAGAAATTCATATTCAGATTGGTCTGGGATAGAGTTCCATTATTACCATAAAAGCCCCTCCAGTAATTACAGAGCTTTCTGAATTCTACGTTAGCATATATTATGACTTGTCCAAGGGTTAGATGATCTCTAAATTCCTTCTCAGGTTAACATTCTGTGATCCGGATTCTCTGTTACCCAAAATGTAACCACAGACAAGGCATGGTGATAAAATTAAAAGGTATATTCCAAAAGCTTCATTCAGAATCTGTCCCACTACCATTTATTCAGCTCTCTAGAGCAGAGCTTTTCAGACTTTAATGTAATACAAAAACACCTGGGGAATCTACTCCAAAGGTCTGGGTGGGGCCTGGGAATCTGCATTTCTAACCAGCTCCCATATGATACCCGATGCAACTGGTCCACAGCCGTGCTTGGAGTAGGACCTGGAGCAGGGATTCTCAAAATGTGGTCCCTGAACTAGCAACAGTAGCATCAGTCCGAAACGTGTTAGAAATGCAAAATGCTTAGGCCACCACAGGCATATTAAATCCGCAACCCCACAGGTGGGGCACAAGAATGTGTTCAACAACCTTTCCAGACGATTCTGATGTGTGCTATAATGTGAGAACTATTGGCCCAGAGTGAATCTACCCTGGCACAGCTGGGCTGGGTCTCTGGCTCACACAGCACTCAGCATTTTCCAAAGGGGGCCCAAACCCTGAGCAGTTTGGAAAGCTTTTCCCTCAGGGGTGGCCCCCAGGTTTTCCTCTGCCTGACTCCTTGGCAGCCTTCTCCCCGGGGCCACAGGGTGCTCACCAGGTATGCCGTGCTCGCCCACCTGCCTTTAAAAACTGCCAAGTGTGAGAGTGGCAGAAGCATTTAGGATGCAGAGCCGCAGGTGCTTTGAAAAGGGGCTGGAGGACGAGCAATCACGATCAGAAACACAGGCAGCTGTAGAAAGGGCATTGCCACCAGTGTCCTCCCCTGGGAGGCTCATCTCTGGGTTGCACTTTGCTAAGGCTGATTCAGGGTCTCAGAGTATCAGTGAATTTAAGGGGACCTCGGGCTCCCTCTTTGTTTCACATACAGGGATGGGAAGAGGGGCGGCTTATCAAGGGTCACACAGCCATGGAATTCAACCTGGATCTTGGCACACTGATCACGGCTTGAATGGAATGACGCTGGGCTTTGGGTTCAATGGAATTGAATTTAAAAATTATTCCTGAGTTTAAAACTCGTCACTTAGTTGTGTAACTTGGGCACAGAGAATAAAACCCCTTTATACAGTTTTGGGGAAGATTAACTGAAGTAGCATGTCTGGGTTATCACTGAAGAGAGAATCTGACATTTAGAACTTAAAAGCCTGTTTCCTTTCCTTACTTGAAAAATTTCCCTTCCCTTTCAGCTTACTCCTTACAATGAGTTAGAACGCAGGTAACCTGATGAAGCAGGACCCAGAACTAAGAAAATGAGAAAAAGTGGAGGGAGTAGAAATGCATCTGACTAACAATTTTAGACAAAGGCTCACGTAGCTCAGGATAACTTGACTAGGCCGGTTGCAAGAGTGGGTAAAACGGATGATACTCAGGAAACCCGTTTTATGACCCGTTAACCCAACTCACATGTGGCAGGGGTCTGGTACCTACCAGGGATCTGGTGAACTCTGTGGCCTGGCAGTACATACTCGTAACTCCAAACAGTAAGGACTGAAATATTTTTACTTTATATCTACTGGTGGTATACATAATTTCATTCGACCTCCAATCAACACACACACACACACCCCTTTCACGTAACAAGAGATCAGCCCATTGTAATCCACCACCCTTTTCCAACAATATCGCCATTAATTTGAAATAATGAGGAACATTGTATTCCAAGGTTAGTGATTACCTGACTGGTTGTATCGGTGTTGATGAAATACTCGAACTTGAGTGAGCCAAGGGCTCACTGTCATCATTTTCTCTTTCTCGTCTTGCCCAAATTTATCTTGCGTCCATACTTCTCCCTTATCCTTGGATACCCAGTATAACTGGTCTTCAAAGATGTCAAGACTATAAGGGTTCATTGCTGCTTACCAGTGGGGGAGAAACAAAAGAAAACAAAGTCACAGAACAGAAGATCCCCTAACCCCCTCCCTATGTCAGATTTCATTCTGCTTGGATTAATCACTAATACGACGCCTCGAAAATTCAGGAACATTCAGGAAGACTTTCTGTACATGAAACTGCAGAAAAGTGTGCTGCCTCTGAGAGAGCGAGATAAAAAAATTAAACTAGATTAATGCCCACTGGCCAATACAAATTATTCGGGACTTGTTCACTTTCAAGTTGCCGTTTTTTATTTTACTTTTGGAAAATAATTTGTATGGCAGAGATTTTTTTTTCTTTGAACATAAGACACCACCTATCAGGAAAACCTGACATGTGCTGGGTTGCTGTAGTTCTGCAAAGTCTGGGTAAGAAAACAAGACATTTGTCTCCTTCCAGATGATTCCAGTTGTGCATAAGAAACAATCCAGCACATTAAGAACATGTGCCTAGAAGTGGTCAGACGTGGGCCACCACTGGTACACGAGAGCACCACCTCTATCAGGGCAACCCAACAGGAAGCTCAGTGATTTCAACAGCTGCTGCTGAGAGCATTTTTTAAAATTATATAAAATGAACAAAAAGGGCTTAATTATTGTTAATGAGTTCATTCACTCTTAAATCAGCAGCTGAGAGCTGGGGGGAGTGGTATTTAAGAAAATATAAACCATTTCCTAAAATCGGCGTTCCTTTCTGAAACCAATAGGCAAAGAGACCGGAAATATTTTAACGGATTATTTCACACATTCACTTCTAATTCATCTCTAACCTGCACTGGCAACAATTCTCCTATCAGTGCCATCGTGTTTTATGGTTTCAATCGTTTTCTCTTTGAAATCACTCCAGTAGACCCGGTCGTTGTTCAGGTAGTCAATAGAAAGGCCGGTCGGCCAGCCGAGGTCCTCGTGAACCAGGACGTTCCGGCGCTGCCCATCCATCCAGGCTGACTCGATTTTCGGTTCGGTGCCCCAGTCCGTCCAGTACATAATCCTGTAACAGAAGGTTTCCTCGCTGTAGCATTTCATCTAGCAAGGCTTCTCCCCTGAGGCAGAGAGTGGACTTCCCACGGGAAAATGAACTGTGTTTCGTAGAGGGTGATAAGTGATGCTGTTCTTATACTTTATAAGACAGAGAGAGAAAAAGGGAAGCTGGTGCATCTGTGGTCTCTCCTTCCTGAAAACCTCACTTCCTCAATAGAAACCAGCCGGCCTCGCCCAAGGATACACATCCAAACCCTTTGAAATATACACATGATTACAAAAGCTGTTCCTTCTGCAGAAAATATTTATTGGCTGCCTCCTGGGCGAAAGGCACTCTTCTGTGTTTGGGGTGTATCAGAAGTCAAACAAGGATTCCTACCCTCATGGAGCTTACTTACATTGTAACTCTTTTTAAAGGTATTATTTTGCATCCAATTTAGACAATTATTAAAGAGCTGAGTAGACCAGGGATTGCGCCACTTTAAATATCTAGAGAGGATCAGTCAGGCCAGATGAGCGAGTGGAGCAGAGCAGTTACACACGCCGGGCGAAGGGCAGAACAAGGCCCCGTCTAACAGTCCCAGGCAGCGTGGCACCAAGGAAGGCACGCCTCCCTCGGATGCCAGTGTTATCGGTTCTTCTAATTGTTCAAGCCCCAGACACAGATTTAAATTTTTTTTAAATGTGAGCAACTCAGTTAAAAAAAAAAAAAGTAAAGCTCTGTTGGTTCAAGTCAAAGATGCCTATGGGCCGTATGCGCCCACCAGCCACCATTTTGCAGCCTCTAACCTGAACCAGTCATCAGGTATAGACCAATGCATAAGTTCTATTGAGGAATGTGTGGATTTTAGATAAACTGGGCTCTGGAAAAAATATGGCTGGAGGCTTTCCCTTTATACAGCACCAACCTGAAGCCTGGTTGGTCCTAAATGATCTTCAGGGCATATTATAATTCTTGAAAATAGTCATAGATGCCACTCCAAAAAAGATTTCAAGAACAATTTCAGTACAGTTAGAAAAATTAATCAAATACATGTAATTTTTTGAGATTCCAGGTAGAAAATATCTAGAACATAAAAGACTCAGAACAATTTCAGTACAGTTAGAAAAATTAATCAAATACATGTAATTTTTTGAGATTCCAAGTAGAAAATATCTAGAACATAAAAGACTCCTCCTTCAAATACTTACCCTAGTTTGGGATTCACCACCACCGCGGCCGGCTGACCCAGTTGGGTGGTAATCAGCCACTTTCGGTACCTTCCGTCAAGTTCAGCCACTTCAATTCGTTGACTCCTGGCATCTGACCAGTAAATGTGCCTGAATTTAGAAGGACACAGTGAAACAACAGAAAAGTCTAGACTGGTCACTCCTGGGGAGTAGGTGCGAAGATGAGAGAGAGCATTTAGTTTGGAAGTACCAGCTGGCACGGCAGCTACTCAGAAACTAGTGACCTGAGCATAGTCTCCCTCCCTGGGGACTGCCAAGGGGACATGTTTGGAAAGTTACAGGGGATGAGGGGCAGGAAGGACAGAAATCCTGCCTGATCAGCCAAAGCAGCTGAATCAGCCAGGATCAGTAATGATGGTGGACCTTACATCTGGCATTATCATGAGTCGTGTCCTTCCAGGAAGAAGTCTTAAGCGCTTTAGGGCTGTCCCTTTAAATCTGGTTGCCCGGGAACCAGCTTCCTCCTCAGCCCAAGAACCCCACTGGAATCAACAGGGAACTGGCATCAGTTCCAAGGCTGAGTGGAAGTAGCCTTTCAAAATAACAAACTCAGCCAGGCCACCCTGCCCTTCCTCCATCCCTAAGACTGCAGGTCTCAGTCTCTCACAAGCAGAAAGATTTCCATCCATTTCTTAATTCGCTCATTCCTTAAGTCTGAGAAAGAGGTAAAACTTCAAACACGAGACAGACCTGGCATTGCCTGCTTGGTTTTCAGGAGAAAGTGTTAAAGTCAAGAGATTCAAGTTCTAGATTCTCTGAGGCCTTATATCTTGGCAGAAAATGCTAAAACGAGTCTCTCCGGTTAGCCTGCAGGTACAGCGGGGACATAATTAACTCCTTCAGAGATGTTCAAGTCTTCCAGGAACACCAGACAAGTTTGTTTAAAGGTGAAAATTAATTAATATGGCAAGTGACTTTCCGTTCTCGCAGAGGGCAGCAAGCCGGAGCCTTCCCTCGCAAACACTTTTCCATTGTTAGCTCATTTTCCAGGACATGGGGGATTCTATGAATGCTTGAGCTCTGACTTCAATGTCACCACTCTTCCACAAATGTTACTGCAGTGCAAGGTTCTTCGGTGAAGAAGGACCTCACTGACATTTCCCACATCAGCTTGCATCTCATGCATCTGCTTTATGGTAAACCTGCTCAGCGGTCCTTATGTAGGAATCGCCCAAAATGTGTGGCTCTGCACCCTGGGGTTCTCAAAAACCTGAAAGAGGACTATGGAGCTGATACCTCTATTAAGAAAAAACCCTAAAGATTAAACAGGGAAGTCAAATTTCCAATCTGTTCAGACAACGTAGTCTGTTAAAAACACAAGGTGTGGGTTGTTCCTCCCAGAAATAATTACCACAGGGGAAAATGTCATCTCAACGGCTTTGCTGGGAGAATTGTGAGGCTGTCCCACTTCTTCACAAAATGAACTGTGATGCCATACTAAAAGGTAATTCCTGGAATCCAAAACTCTGTCGGCAAGCATGCTCACCTAGATATAAATATAGAATCTTGACCTTTGTCCTTTCCCAAGCCTTTTCATGACACACAAAGAATAAAGGACATGATCATATTCATAGGACACATGGAGGTAAGCAGAGGTGGCTGCTGGTGCAGAGCAAGCCCTGGCATTGCCCAGCTGCACCAGCAGCTGAGCACACCTATATCTGGGTCCAGCTTAACTTGTGTGCCCAGGAGAGCAGGGAGGGGTTGTGGTCAGGTCCACATAGAATAGGCAAGAGGGGGATGTATGCTAAACTTACCTTCCAACCCAGTCCACTGCTAAACCATCAGGCTGCATTATGTATTTCAGGCCCAGGTCAAGTACCTGCACACGGTTATTGCTGCCAGACTCAAAGTTGGGAATGTAGGCACGTTTGATAGCACCAAAATTAGAGCCATGCCCTAGCACAGTGTAATATATGACACCTGCAGAGGCAAGACACATGTGTCAGTTTCATATTAAGAACATGAGGTAAGAGAGGAACTGCGGTCCAATTAGGTGAAGTACTATGCATTTATTGACATCTATACTTTCCCATTGTTCCTATACTAAAAATCCCAGTATATGATATGATCAAACCTCAAAAGCTCTCATACTTGAGCTATTAGCTTCGAATGCTTCAATTGATAACACTGACATACTTAGTCATCTTTATGTAAAGGTAATTCATTAAAATGTATTCCAGCCACTTACTCTCATTACAATCAGGTTCTAGTTTCTGAAATAGAATATATAGATAAACCAGGGGCAGGCTGTTGAGAGTCTGAAATCATACTCTGCAACAGTGACAATAAAGGAGACATGCAGGTGAGAAGTCTTATTTATGTACGGACTGAAAGGTATTGGACTGCAGACATTTTAAAGAGCATAGAAAGATTGTGGCATATACTTTCCTAGGGATATAATATTCTTTGAAAGCTTATCATATTACATACTGTGTGGAAACACAATAATAAATTTTACATTGCCTAGTTTTCAATAGTTGGCAAAGCATTTCCACATCTATGATCTCATATGGCCTTCAAAACAACTCTCAGAGGTAGACAGGCAGAACAAGATTTCTTATCTTGCTTTACAGGTAAGAAATGGAAATCCAGAGAATCGTTATAATTATTTAAGGTCATAAAACTAGAAGATGAGAGAGACAGGCATAGAAAACGAGTTTTCTGACTCCTGCCCCATGACCATCTCCCACACGCCGTACAGAGCCATGAAGACTCAACGATAAGCATTATTCAAGTTTTCATTCATTAAACTAGATTTCTTGAGCACCTACCATACACACTGTACTGTATGTTGGGTCAGGTACTAGGCACGTAGACATGGACTAGGCTGAATCTCTGGTTCCAAAGAGCACGTGGTTAAGGGGTTAGGAGAAGAATATGTGGACAAATAACTATAACTCAATGTAATGCCTGCTTTAGGAAAAGCACGTATAAAATGCTACAGGTTCATGAGTGAGCAATCACAAAACTGTGCCAGAAGGAATTATAGAAGATGTCACAGAGAAGATGACATCTGCACTGGGTCTTTGAAGTTTCAGTAGAAATCTTCCAAGTGTACAACGCGGGGAAGAACAAGATCTGTGCGAGCAAAGACAAGGAGACATGAAATAGAGGATATGAAATGGTCCTGAAAGGATAATCCTCAAGGATGGGAAGAGGTTTGGTGAGAAGCTGGGAAAGGCTGACTGGGACCCACGACCATGCTAAGGTGTCTGAAGCAGGCTGGGTATAAGGATCTCCCACTTCCACTCATGCAGCAAAATTCGCTCATTAAAAAATAAATCCCCCAAAGCTCAATGCCTTGTAAGTCAGTTAATTCAACCAGGATCAGTGACAGATGCCACAGTTCACACTCACTGAGAGCTGTGCCCTCGGGGTCCCAGTCATAATCCACAGCCTGAATACGTTCCTGCTCTTCAAGGTAGTCTGCATACTTCTCAGATGAGAGATTATATTTTCGAATTCGCACATTTTCAGGAAGCAGCAACAAAGGAGGGTCGCCTATAAACAAATAAAGGACTGCTTTATCTGTTTGATTTCTACCTGAATTTTTTAATATAAAGCAGGATATAAAATAGCAGGTACCCTCCCCACTTTAACAATGGCAGTGACAACAACAATAAAAAACACATGAGTTTTTATAGGAATCTGACTATCTCCTCTACTCAAGTTGGATGAGCTGACTATTCAACTGGGGTTGCAAAATCCATGACTGTACCTGTTCTTACCTCTAGTCAGGTGGGAAGCTAACATCGCTGTTAGGGACATTATCTGTTGCTTATTTTTTGTCCTCAGTGGAAAAAAGTTTGCAGGGGTGATCGACCTGCGGCCCATAGGCTGCATGCAGGCCAGGACGGCTGTGAATGTGGTCCAACACAACATTGTAAATTTACTTAAAACATTGAGGGTTTTTTTTATGATTATGTGTTGCAATGTATTTAACATGTGGCCCAAGACAACTCTTCTTCCAGTGTGGCCCAGAGACACCCAAAGATTGGACACCCCTGATTTAGAGCAAGGCAAGACCAAGAACCCCTAGGAAGCATCCTCTTTTCCACTGATTTTTTTCCTTTATTTTCTGACAATAAAGCAGACAAGACTGCAGACATTCAGTCTCACAGAAGAACTGCAATATGTATAGTCTTACTAAAACATTACCAAGAAGTCCTCATTCCTCACTCTTTATTGACAGATTTTGTGATTCTTTTAACAGGTAATCAGCTCCATGATCCAATTTAGCTTCCAGTTAATGACAAAAAAACACTCGCTCTTGATTTAAAAAAATTTTTTTTAACCTAAAGCAGATATTTTAATGGTGATTCATCCTGAGTTGTATTGTCTAAAATTTTTTTATTAACATACTTGCCTGATGTCAATCGACTCTAATTTAAGTAACTTTTGAAAGTTTATTTTATAAATTTCCTGTCTTCACATTATGTTTTATATGAATATTCTAATTTATTTCAGTCATCTCCTTAGTTAAAAGATTTAACCACTTTTAAATTTGCTGCTTAATTACCAGTCCAACTGTCTGAATTCCTTTGCCCTAGTTTTCATTCACTGTAAAAAATGTTTGGAAGGTAAAATATTTAAGTATGCTAGCCAAATGTATGTGTTAAAAGCCCAACTTGTATTGTGTGGCACATTCCTTCGGCTTGAGATCAGTAGCCCATGACCAATGAAAAGGGAAATGTCAACAAGGCGTCTTTGATTTGCCCCAGTTGAATGTAACTGGTTTTTGGGTTTTTTTTTTGTGATCCATCTTGGATTACAGGGCTTCAAACCTTGATCTCAGTGGGGAGTTTCATTAATTTCATTCTATTGACAACTATCCCTTAAGCAAGCTTTCATCATTTGAATCTTCTGGAGGGTGGCATCTTGTCCACCTTCTGAAGTTTTTGCCAAGGTGAACAAGAGGCTAATCCCAGGACAAAACGTGACACCAACTCCTGTTTGAATTCTTAAATATTTGTTAGGGAATTACAGTTATTGTTTTAATCTGACAAGGGAGGAAAGAGGAGAAGGAACAGGATGGGTGTTGGAAGTATCTAATGAATTAAAAATAAGACTTTACGTCTAAAGTTTATTTTCTCGTATATCGTACTCATCAGCACTTATTTCTCGGAGGGTTCGTTAATCCCGACATGAACCCATCATACCATCAGCTTCACACCGATTTCCATAGATGCCACTCAAGGACCTGAAGCCTTCAGCACAGTAACACTCGTAACTTCCTTTAGTATTTTGGCAGTTCTGGGGACAGGTCGCAAATTGCTCACATTCATTGATGTCTGCAGGCAAAAAAAAAAAAAAAAAAAAAAACACATATGCAACATCTGCTCCCATCCGTTCTTTAGAAACCCTGCTTCTGCTTAAATCCATACTCACAAACAGTGAGGACTAAAAAGACTGCAGATGAAAACAAGCAGATATCAACATTTGTAGAATACCTTGGTGTTTCAGATGCTATTTCATATGCTTTCCATGTTTTCCTCCTCATTTAATCTTCTAGGAAGACTCTATAAGGCATGGACTATTATTAAACCCAAAGTCCCACAGCTGGTAAGCAATGGAGACAGGGTTTAAACAGAAGCCATCTGACTCTGTCCAATAGCAGAATAAGCCTTTCCCTTTTCGAGAAGCAGATGTTGTTTATGACCACCGTCTCTTCCACTAACTAGCTTCAGGAATGGGGATAATCGATTCGGTTTTTCAATTGTTTTTAAGCTTCAGCTTTTAAAAGAGCTCTTCCCATCATCTGAGCATGGCACCTCTTGAGTTAGAAATTGTAAATTCAAATAGTTAACGACACTTAAAATCATCCTCATCACTTACCATCTTGAAGAGCTACCTGCCAAGGCTATACATTACAACTTATTTATGTCTGACATAAGTAGGTGTGTAATATGTTGTTTAACTTAAGGTAAAATATTTGACTTCTGTTTGTTAAAAAAAAATTGATCTCGCACAGTGAAACAATAAACAGCCGTCATCGCTGAGGCCTTCCTAAACCATATCGATTTCAGAGTTATTGCTGAGGATGAGCTGTCTGCCCAGCCCCCTGCTGGGCACTGGCAAGATAGCATGGGAAAAAGCATTTGGCATCCCTGTGTTTGGCGGGAGGGGGGACGGTTTTTCACAACCCATGAATTTAATGAAGAAAACAGGCCTTGACATTTGTCATCATTGGTTATATATACCATGAATTTATAATTTACAACCACATTCAGACCGGATCATCACCCTCTAATGGTCAAGTTATTGGTGCACCCAAGTATTTTAATAAGATAGAACCATGTGTTTAGCCCCATTAAGAGAATTAAACAGAGGTTTAATAAAAGGGAATGAGTGGAGACCATGAAAAGTACAAGTTTCTCCTCATAGGGATTGGAGGGAATATACTCTACCATCACAGGAGTTTCTGTCCAAAATACCAGCTTTGAACCCAGGTCTACAGGAGCAGATAAATCCTCCTTCACTTAGTTGGGTACAATTATGTTCACACAGATTTTCAGCACATGATCTTTCTTTTCCTTTATCTGAAAAACAAAATCCCGCTATTGCAAATGGAGGGTATAAACCAGACCAATCACAACCACACCTACATTGCCAATTGAGTGTCAGAGCACTATATCATGCACATACTAGTCGTAAGTCATACAACTGCTATTAGAACCGTAAGTTGGTATACATGGAAAGGAATTTTACAATATGTAAATATCAAGGACTTCAAAATATTCATACTCTTTTACCCAGTTATTTCACATTAATAAATTTTCCCTTAAGAAGGAATAAACACATGCGTTATGTTTATGGATTTATGTTTATGTTTAAGGATTATAATGAGAAAATTTTAAAGTAACTTGAATGCACATTCAACAACAGGGACTAAATTATGGTGTATTGTATTTTATCAAATCTAAGGCACCACTAATACACCACTCTTTTATGTCATGCTAAAATAGAGAAGTTCTGGGACTTACACTATGGCATGTTATTAAGTTTAAGATATATCCTGGTTGCAGAAATATTAAAAGTAAAACAAACATCCATCTTATTTTTTTTAATCCTCACTCAAGGATACAGTTATTGATTTTAGAGAGAGAGGAAGATGGGGGGTGGGGGTACATCGATGTAAGAGAGCAACATCAGTCAGTTGCCTCCCATATATGCCCCAACCGGGGACCGAGCCCACAAGCTAGGCATGTGCCCTGACCTGGAACTGAACCCGAAACCTTTTGGTGTGTGGGACGTCACTCCAGCCAACCGAGCAACCTGGCCAGGGCTAAACATGCATCTTAGAATCAATGTTTATGATGTATGATTATGTACACTATGGATTACTGTGCAATCATTAAAATTCATTATTTCAAATGATACTTTGACATGGGAAATATCTCTAGTAAAAATGGAGTAAAAGATTATAACACTATTTAATATAGAATACATCTTTAAAATGTTTTTAAATATTAAGAAATACCAAACTTGGGTTAGTTCTCTCTTAATGATAGGATTCGAGTGATTTTTACTTTTGGCTGTTAATATATTTTCTGGATTTTATAACTTTCAAAATAAAAAATTCAACTAATAGTTTCTCTTTGGAGGGCCGGTATGGCTGATTCTCACTACCCCTGCTGTTCTGGGGTCTACCTCCACCAGAACAGCCTTGTACCCATTGAGACTCTACTCAGGACACTCTGTGGCTCAGCACTGCCCCCAGTTCTTGTGTCTGCCAAATATCTGTCCAAGCTCCCTGCCTTTCATTCCTGTCATTCTGTTCAGTTTGCTTCTCTTATCCTGAGTCCTCATACACCTCCAGACCTGGGTCTTACAGTGAAGCTGACAAGGACAAACACAGACAGTGAGTGATAATGGGAAGGAGGGTGGGGTGTGAAAGGAGGTTATCTCCACAAAGGAGTCAAACTTCATCCACATCTCAGACCTCTTTAAACTTCTTTAGAAGTCTCTTGGCTTCTAAACATTTCAGCCAAGAGACTGTGATATCTCCTGGCTCAATTCTTTCAAATCCAAATAGATTGTTTTCTACCCACCTTCTACAGTAGGCAATAAGGTGAACCAAACCACTTCTCAGAGTCCCTTAGGGAACAGTGACTACGTAAGTATATGTGGTTTGAATAAACTAAAAACATAGGAGTTTCAAAGAAAACAAAAAACCCCCACTAAATAAAGCACAGTGTCATTCAATGGAATGTTGCCCTTGGAGTTCATACTTCAAAGCTATACACAGAAAAACCTTAACCTTGATGAAACAAGAGTCCTTAACAAGAGCAGAAACCACACAACAGGAGATTCTTCCTCAAAGTTGAGGACCTTCTTAAAACTACTTTCATTTGAAAATAGTCACCATTTTAATTCATATAACAGCAGGTTTCCCCAAACCCAGGCATATGAAAAATTTTTTTAAATAAAATTTGCTTTTAACTAAATGTCATTTGAATAAAAACTACTATAGTAAATTTTAAGCCTTTTAATTGGCACAGTCAACTAAAAGAGAAACCATGTTTAACCTAAGCCCAACTTGGAAATACTCCAAACTCCTAGAACCATTCACACACCCGTCTTTGGATGCAAACTCAAATCTACCAACCAGTTTTGCAAATTCTGTCATGTTCATGCAAAAAAATACTTAAAGTAATCAAGTACTTCATTATGTCAAAAACCCTAAACCCCACTAAGAAAGTGTATGAGATAAGGAGCAAATCAGCATTGTGTGGCTGGTCATTCACCCCTCTTTGTAACTAGCCCAGAACGAAAGCTTCCATGACGCCTTTGGATGTCTCAGAAAAAAAGTGATTAAAGCCCAAGAAGTTGAAGCCATGTGGAGCCGAAGTGACTATGTCACAGGCTCCTAGTGTGTGAATAACTCCCTCCTTTTTCATATGAAGGAACCGAGGCCTGGAGAAGCCAGCGGGCACCTCGAGAGGCACTGCCAATAGCAGAGGAATTAGAGGGCAGCTCCCCGAGCCTGGAGCCACAGGCTGCTCAGGTTCTGCTTCTGTCACGCTGTGTGGCTTCAAGCAGGTTACTTAAGCTCTCTGAGCTTTATTATATGGGGAGACATGCTAGCAGTGACTCAATGGGGCTAACTTGGGTGACAAATTAGATAATATATGTGAAAGCATTTCATAAGAACTATAAAGGACCCCAAGGGTGTGAATCATAAACCTATCATTCCAACATTTCCATCACAATATTGGGACAGGACCACCCCTTGGTTGTGTTCGCCATCTTTTTCCCACACAAACTCCTCTCTCTACTTTAAAAATAAAAATAAATGTTCCTTCCAAGGTCCCCTGTGACATTCCCATCTTTACCAACTACCCTCAGGAGCTTTTTCCCTAAGTGTCAAGGATACTACATTGGGCTTAAGATGGAAAAATGTGAAGACTGATAAACAAAATACGTAGCTGAGAGGCGCCAGGTGAACTGGGCAGGGGATGCGCTCTGCAATGAGGTAGATCAGACCCCAAATCCTGACTCAGTATCTTACTGAGAGAAAGACATGGCCTCTTTATTTAATCTCTACACTGGTTTTCTCATTCGTATGGGGGGTGGGGGAGTGGAGAGAGAGAGGAAAGGGGGGTAGGGGGGTGGAGAGAGAGAGGAAAAGAGAGACAGAAAGAGACAGAAACCTCACTCGTAGGACTGTGGAAAGGATGAAATGAGATAACGCGTGCTGTGTTTAGAACAACGCCTGCTATAGAGCTAAGTGCTGAATACCAGGCAGCTGTGGGTTTGACTGCAGCTCAGCATATAGAATAAATTAAAGAGAAACATGAGTTATTGTTTATGTTACTGAATGCTTTCATTAGGTAAGCCCGAATGATCACAATGAAATGTAAAAATAAGTACTTACTGCAACCCGTCTCATCAGACTGGTCACCACAGTCATCGATATCATCACATACAAGGTGCTGGGAAATGCAATGCTTGTTGCCACACTTAAATTCATCTTCTCTACAAGGTCTAGGGGTCGGACCTACACCTGCAATGTAAGGATAAATGAACGTCAAAACTTTTTCTTCTGTGAAACAAGATGCTTCCCTCTGTGGCGGGGACAGTTACTGCTCACCATCAAGCCTGCGCTTCCTGACACTTCCCAGTCTCCCTTGCATTTATGTGGGGACTGTGTGGCCAGTTCTGGTCAACAGGTTATGAGTTGGAAGTGACGTGTCACCTCTGGGCTGAAACAATTAAAAGCTCATGTGCCCCCACGCCGTGGCAACCGTGTGTGTCAGGTGGTCTCATAACAAAAACATCAACCACCTGACATTGGCTTCACAGTCAGGAGGCGAATCATGAGGGCACTGACACTGGAGGCAGGAAAGATGGAGAGCTGTGTTGGGCAATGGCAAAGCATTGGGCAAAGCCTCAGAAAAATTGGAAGGCGGACCAGATGCTTGCTGAAGTCATCAGTCTCGGGAAAGAGGTTAGAAAACAGAGGAAGAGTGATGTGCCTTTCTTGCCATTACCTGAGTTTGGCAAGGTCGTATAAAAAAGAAATAAGCTCAGGAAAGAACTGATTGATTTACAAGCAGAAATGTAAGAAAGTCAAGTCCAGAAATTTGCAGTGAGGAAAAAGACGACTGCATTTAGATCCCAAACAGTAAGAATATAAAGTTTAAACGGCTTCGAGACACAAAGTCCCAGTGAAACCTTAGTTAGATGAAACGACTGCTGGTCTATTTTTCACGATGGGCTGAATGTAACTGATGAACAGTTGAGGTAAAATTGCATGAGGGAAACAAAGCAAAGAAATAGAGGAGATGCGAGAAATATGTCTCACAAGGAACACTGAGTGAGGTTATTGACTTTCAGAACTGATGGGAAGCAAATAGATCCAAGGTAAGTGGGGAGGGGTTGCATCTGAGTAATACATGTGTTTATTAGGGTCTAGTTAAACAATTATGTCAGCAGGGATCTGCAGTCTTAGGTGCAGCTGAAACTTCCGTAGAACACGCTGAAATGCCAGAGGTACATTTTACAAACTGCAATTTGGGGCCCTTAGGTTTTCCTCCTCCCTTTTGACCTTTGCTTACAGTTTTCTGCTTTCTCATCACTTCCATCTCCACAGTCATCTACGTGGTTGCACACCTCATGACTATAAATACAGCGATTATTGTCACATCGGAAACGGTATGGTGACTCACAGGGAACACCCACTAAAACAAAAGGTGGAGAAACAAAAATACAGTTTAAGAGTAGAACATAATGTCAATATCTAAAATGCTCCTATGTCGGCACCAAGCTTGCTTGATTCATCCATTCATTTGCTCATTCGATTAACCAATCAATATTGAGTACCTGGTATACGCCACAGCACTGCTAGACATCAGAGTCAACGGGGAACAAGAAAGCCACAGACTTTGTCCTTAAGGAACATTCATTCTAGCAGAGAAATGGACTTTACGAATTACCCATTCAACTACAACTGTGCTAAGAACCACTAAGGAGATGTGCTATGAAAGCATCTCTGGGGCCCCCCTTCCTCAGATATCAGGTACCTGATAGACCTTGGGTATAGGGGAGGCTTCACATGGAATGAGTCTGAGTCGTGGTAGGTTTTTGGACCTGAATAAAAGGCTCTATGGCTGGAGCACAGAAGGAGAAGAACAATGGGGTCACGAGGCTGGAGGGCCACGAGAACACACGTTTGAACTCTTACTATAATAGTGGGGAGGCCATCGTTTGTCCCCCCGACATCAATTGTCATTGAGCCTCCAGAGCATAAAGTCTTTTTATTAGTTTTACACAATGATAGACTCTCCTTCCTGAGTTCCCTCATCTATTACATTTAAAGTTGATATCTCACAATAAAACCCTGCATCATTTTGTTATCCGGAGTTAGACCACCAGATGTTGTAGTGGTACACGGGCATGGCCCTCTATGCATGTACCAGAAATTCAGTGAACTCAACACATGCATGTGTTCTTCTTTTATTATGCACAGAGGACTTGGGCCATTTGATTTCCTCCTGCCTTTGTACTACACACAGGGCGCTAGAGGAGAGACTTACAATGATGATGGTTGCAGGTAAAAGTCAGATCCAAGAGCTGAAGGATGGCTAATAGAATTCTTTGCTATGAAATGCAAGTACAACACAAAAGCACAGTGTTGTCACATATTAATGTGACTATGTCTCTGCCTCTACAAAGTTTAATTTTAATGGGTGCGGACACTTTATCTTATAGAGGGAAGCAACTTCCTAAGAGCTTCTCTGAAAGCTACATATGCTTAAGATATTTTTCAAGATTCACCAAGTTAAAAACAAAACAAAACATGGTTAGTTCCTAACAAGAAAAGAGGTGGCAAGAAAAACGTTGGGATGCCACTGTGAAAATAAAATGTACGCTAATTACAGTTGTCTGAAGGAAAGGAAATATTCCGATATACCTTTTTCTAGAGGCAAATCTCTGGGCTAAAAAAGAATAGTGATGAATCCGGGAAATCAAACAGAAGAGTCAATCTGAACTCCAGAAGCAAATTGCAGTGGAGTCAGACTAGGAGCTAATCAAGAGCTCCCACAGGAATGTTTCTGGGGTGTCTTTTCTTGTGCTAGGGTCTTTTACTTACACAAAATTATTAATCTTCAGCTTGCATCAGAATTATCTGTGGGGCTTATTAAATGCAGAGGCTGGTGGGCCCCACTGTCAGAGATTTGGATGGTGTGGGACCATGAAATCGCATTACTAATGTGTTCCCAATTGATAAGACAGACTCTCCTGGTGCAGGGATGGCACTCACCCTAGGGTCTTTCCAATGACTCCAAGCATATACCAAACTGATCAAAACAAACTCCATTTTCATTCACTTTGTTAAAATCAGTAGTTCTCAACCAGGAGACTAAATTAAAAGCTAAGGAGCTTTTAAAATAGACATTTTCCCAGGCCTTAACCTTGAAGATTCTAGTTCATTAGGTCTAAGCCTGGGGTGGGGCCAGGGCATGCAATTTTGAAACATTTCTCCCCGAGAGATTCCGAGGTGTACCTAAACTGACATTCACTAGTTAAAAAAATTAATATAAGTCATACAACAGAAGGGAATTCGATGACCTTGAATTTCCCAATGGGGTTCTATGAAGCTCTGGAGGTTTGGAAGAGATGTTTTGATAGGGCACCAAAAGCCGGGTGACGCAGGAGAGGCTCAACACCCGTACCCAGACTCCAGCCACACAGATCTCTCTCTGTTTACCCACACTGGGTTTGCAATGAAGACTTCTTTTGAAGATATTATGTTCTAAGGCCACAAAATGCTTAAAACCATGGATGTTTGGCTAATGTTCTCATGTTCCAAATAGAGAACTAAGCATGAAGGCCAAGAGAAATCACAGTGAAGCAGATCATGTGTCTGGTACCCAAAAATTGTACAACACCTCCAGGATCAAACACTCCTCATAAAAAACACTGCGGTTTTGCCAACAACACTGCTCCCATTCACTCCATTTCTTGCCCTCTTACAGCACAGATGAAGTTCTTCATCGGAACCATCGCCACAGTCGTTATCACCATCACATATCCAAGATGACTGGACACAGACATGATTTTTACATTCGAACTTGAGAGCTGGGCAATAGGTACCATTGGGAAAGCGAGTGGCTGTTGGTGGGGAAGACACATATTCAAATGATTAGAAGTTACAGGTCTTGGAAAGCTAACCTGCTATTTCTCCCTTAGCTCTCTCCATTGTAACCTGTTCTTTCTTACTCATCCACCTGTACTGTGACCTGAAAGTGTCTGAAATTCTGATGGGATATTTCTTAAGGACGCTTGTCCAAGCCCACTTTCCAATGACCTAAGTCACTCTGTGGATGGCAATGGACTTTTTCTTTAGAGGCAAAGGCAGCTGCTCAGCTGTGCCAACCCTGGCTTTACCCATGATGCATTTATACAGTTAGTCTCTTTGAAAGCAGGTCTTAAGATGTGGCAACCCCATCATCAGCAATACCTATCATGGATATTCATCAACAGTTATCACTTATTCTGTGATTTATAAAAAGTAAAATGTGAATGATCATGTTAATATGACATTTTAAAATAATTTTTATATGTCAGCATGCAATTCAGAAAAATTTCAATGCTGTAAATTCAATATGGTCTAATATCCAGTCCAAGTTCTCTAGACCAGTTTATTTATTGCTCAAATATTCTTTTTATCTGCAATGTTTTTTACCCAATTAATTATTTGTATAGTAGCTATATATAAATACTTTGATAGCACAGATATTTAATATATTCTTTATTTATAGCATTTTTAAATGAAATGCCCTTGGGTGACGACTGTGAAATCTATGGATATGGTAACTCAGACCCCCGATGAACTGATAGTTATCAGTGAGAGCTGAATATAAATACCTATGTCCTTTTAATCTAAGAAGTGGTGGCTGATGAAGAGGTGGGTTCTAACTGCCATATCCATACAATTCAGATCAACAGTGCACAGGTGCCTAGGAACTTACGACAAACAGTTTCATCAGAGGCATCGAAACAGTCCATGACTCCATCACATTTCAATTCATCAGGCACACAGTGTCCACTCTTACACTGGAAATATTCGGGATTGCAGGTCCTCATCTCTGAAGAGAAAAGATTGTCATTCCCAGAATGCCTTGGAATTCTCAGACAAATATTAGCTCCAGAGGGTGTAGTAATTACTCAATCACATTCCAATCCACATCCTGTCACTGGCTCACAGCAAAACCATAACTTATAGTTAGAATAAATAATGAGTAAAGTCTCACAATTCACACCTTCCCCAATCAAGGTAGGGAGATAAAAGTATCTATCTCTCCTCTATCTCTTAAGTTCTTCCTCATAAATCTGAATTCCTCAAATTTTAATGTTTGCTGATTTTCCACAGACCCAACCTTTACGCAGTAAAGAGCTATAAAAATTACTAGGGTTTTACGATTCCTTTTCTAATGCTTTAACCTCTACACACGAGAGCTGCAGTACTATAACCCACCCTGTAAGGTCACTTTCTGGGGAATAATAGGAAGATTGATGTTTTTATTTGTTTACAAGGCCAATGCAGATTAAATTCCACTCCTGGGACATGTTTAAGTTAAAATGAGATTTTTTAAAAATCTCATTTTCCCCCTTGTCATTATTGATCTAGACTGCTATAAGTTAAAAATAAAGCATAGAAAATACAGAGCAGAAGGTACTGTTTAATGCTAAAGTTTACATATTCCATAAATGACACAAAAATCATTTTATTCGAAAAGCCTTACAAACACTCATTTGAAGTCCCTACTTCTGTCAAATATGCTGACTTTAGTATAAGACTCTGTGGAAAGCCTCTCAAAGAATTGTGACAGTTACCACAGTCCCGCTCATCTGAGTTGTCTCCACAGTCATTGTTAAAGTCACATATCCATCGAGAGGGAATGCATCTCTGATCATCACACCGGAACTCGCTCTCTGTGCACTCCCGAGGGGCTAGAAAGGGAGAACCACGTGGCCATCAGTGGGTACCAGGCATCACACACAATGCAGATTAGTGTCCCAGGTCCTCTGGGGTCCCATGTCACAGAGACCTGCTTGGGCAGACTGTCCATCCTCTAAAAATAGAACTCCTACCTCAATTTTAAATCTGTAAGAGGTGACTTAATCTTAACATAAATTTCTCAAGATAAATTTTGATTTCATGAAACTTTAGGTAACCTCCTACAGGGTTCAATGTGAACTTTCTTGTAAATAATAAGATGACCATTAGATTGCCTTTTTGTGTAAGAAGATTTTAGCCAATTGATATTTGCAGGTGTAATCAGTATACTGATTTTCTCCATTGCCTATGGCAAATAATGATCCCTTCTTACTTCCAAAACGTGACTAAAGTTAGAATGTATTTCATATCAGTCAATCTGAAATTGACATATATCATGAGTCAATGCTGTATGTTCAGGAGAAGGTCCTCATGAAAACTGTCTTCCAAACACCTAAGTATTCTATCTAGCTTGGTGTGATCAGATCTTTGCTCTCCTTTCCTTATCCTCTCTGTCCAATTTCTTATAGTCAGCACCTTCCCTGGGAGAGAGGAATTAAAATTTGACCTGTTATCTAACCATTAGACCTCCTAATATAGTCACTATTCCCGGTAAGATGACAAATCTAAAATACAATTTCTCTTCCCTCTTCTATTAAGGCCCTTTTGGGGCAAGATCTTAAGAAAGATCTTCAGATTAACACCTTTCCTTTTTGTATTTCTTTTGGTCTTTATTTCTATTCTATCTATCATATTATATTTGTCCTTTATTATGTCACCTCAAGTTCTTTTTGAACAAAAAGCTGGGTATAAATCAATTCAAGAAACAAAAACTTTACTCAGATAAACATCTTCATCCAGGAGTTTGCTTAAGTCCTTAATTGAAGAAAAAGTAGAAATGTACCTGTTAGCAGAAGGTAAGAGATGCGGGTAGTGGCCATTATACCCTTTAGGACAAATGGCACGGACAGCTGAATTATGCACAAAAAGCAGACATCACAGCTCTGGTTGCACTTCAGAATGATAGAACCCTGAACTCACCACAGTTTTCCTCATCTGAGTGATCTCCACAGTCATTGTGCCCATCACATTTCCAGCGAAGAGGGATGCATCGGTGATTATTACAGCGGAAAACCCCCTCGGGTTTGCATGTCATCTCCTCTGCAAAGCACAGTCATTGCAAAGACTTCAGAAACTAATTGTCAAAAAATGCCAAAGTAGTGATGGCTTTCTTGTGAGAGTCTGAAAATTTGCTACCATATTTTCAAAGCTCCCAGAGGGAGGAATGCCAGCAACACTCACTGTCAATAATCCTCTTTGGCCAACCTGAACCTATCCTACTACTTGAATCTAGATCCATTCTCATCTATAGAAACTGTTCAGGCAATGAACTGATATCTGGTTTGTAATTTGCAACAAAGGCCTGGAAAGGAAGAATAAGTGATACCACCAGCAAACAGAACATTTCCATTACATTGTCTTTAACTCCTTAGATTCCATTTTATTAAAATAACCCATCCTGTTCCTTACTGCACTTCCAACTAATCCTAACACACACACTCATAGTCATTTTGGTTTCAAGTTAGAATATATGCCTAATCTTGACAAATTCCATTAATTCATTTGACCTTTTGTTCGTAAGTTATTTCCATGTTGTCGGAGTGAATACAGCTGACCAAGAGATGATATGGGATGTCAGAGAGACATTCAGAATATAAAAATCTCTAAATAAGAAATGCCAACTTTGAAATATATTTTTTGTAAGTAGATAGCAAATATTTTTCTCTAGCCTACTCAATTTCAATAATTCTATAAGAGTAGACAATTAAAACTTACCAAGTGTAACTAAGGCTTCCGCACTTAGCAAAAGTTTTACAAGTTCCTGATATCTTAATAATGCCTTCCCCAATTTTATTTAAGATGTTATAAATTAAACTCCCCCAGTAACCCTGTAAAATGCTACAAAAATGTAACATGCTATTAGAAGAATCAACAGATAGTCTTTTTTCAGGCGTAAACAAAGGAAAGACGACAAAGGAAAGACGACAAGGGAAATCCGCTCTCATCTCCTAATAGCAGCACTGGACACAAATTTTCTTCTCCCTTCCGACTGCCCTGCAGCCCCTCCTACCACAGCCTTGCTCATCGCTGTTGTCCCGGCAGTCATCGGCGCCGTTGCAGACCGCCCAGTTTGGGATACAGCGGTAGTTTGTTTTACAGCTGAACTCCGTATGGTTGTCACAGCGATAGGCAGGGCCCACTGAAAAGAGAAAGTAACAAAGTCAGAACTGAAGTCTCAGTCCTGCCAGGAGCTACCACCAAAAGACATCTGCCATTGTCACATTTAGGGAGTGCTGCTGACAAGTAACAATTACGATGTCACCAACCGAATTAACCCTGGCAACACGCGTCCGTTTTAGGTGTGATCGGTTCAACAAGAACAGAAAGGAAGGTTTCTCATTATCTCAGTACCACTCATTCGTGTTGTAGTATAACTTTGTGAGAAGAAAAAGGACTGGGTTTGACATTTGAAAGCCAGGGTTGACATGTCAGCTCTGCCACTAAATAAAAAGATGACCATCCACTGGATGTGAACCTCAGTTTCCTCATCTATAAAATGGGAACTGGTAATACCCCTCTTCCTGACCTCACATGTTTTTTTCTCTGAGGCTCAAAAGAGAAAATGCAAAATGTAAGTTCTCACTATCACATTCTGGACAGGTAGACATTCGGTGTATCAAGAGGAGAGAGCACCCACTTCGGAAGCAGCAGTCTGGCTCCACCTGCAGCCATACAGCTGGCTATACTTTGTCTATAGCTAGAGCAGAGAGAGCCAAGATGGGTGTCCCACAGGGATGAAGCAGGGGGTTCCACATCTTCTCTCACTCCACACAGAGGTTCTCCTTACTCTGTGGTCCTCGCCAGGCCATGTCCCTCCCACAGGAACTTACTGCATTCTTGGACGGGCTCATCTGAGTAGTCTCCACAGTCATTGTCTACGTCACACTTCCAGGACTGAGGGATGCAGTGACCATTGGCACACTTAAAATAGCCGGGCAGGCAGATCCTGCTGGCACAGTGGGAACTGTCTTCATCTGAGCCATCCCCACAGTCATCTACCAAGTCACACTGCCAGGCTTCTGGGATGCAACGTTTGTTGGCACACTGCCATTCATTAGACTCGCATTGGTGGTGTTCTACAAACAAGGGAATTTGGTTATCAGTTTGGAAGGCGTCAGAAACAAAAGCTACTAATTTATACTGACAGATCCTGGAGAACTCAATCATAATTTCTCTTTAGAAAAATTGTGTCCTAATGCACTTATTTCCAATAGTACCACTATAAGCAATTATTACTTTGACTATTACTATCTCCTAAATTGTTAAATATCTTTTTTTTTTTTTTGCATGCAGAGTCAGGAGATAAGGACTGACAGGGATTGATAAGGGAATTGATGCCCTACTAACATCAACTTCTCTGATCCCTGTTGCCCTAATGGACAATGTTTTTCTAAACTTTGTATTAAAAAAAAATTTGTGTTTGCTGTTGTTGTTACTATGTTGTTTTTAGGTTGGAAGGTTTTTGGTTTTTTTAAAGTGTTTTTGCCTTTTTAAAAAATGGAAACATTACAACTGAGAGTCCTTGATTAATATGGGGGTGGGAAACCCTCATTTCACCCTCAATGTTAGGTCTCAAGAGGATTCTATTCATAGCACATGACAAAGAACCACCAACAATCAACTTACTATCTGCTTCAACCATTTGCCTTATAGAGACCTTAGGAATTCTAAAAAACTTCATAAAAATAGATACAGGATGGAGTTTTCTCCTAAGACTTCGGATCAGTTTTTTGTTAATGACATTCAGAAAATCCACACAAAATCATGATGGTACACAATTAACTATGGAAATGGGCAAAGAAGGCATAAAACAACTCAACACACCACAAAGAGTAAGGTCTTCATCAGACCCATCAGGGCAATCTTGGTGAGCGTCGCACAGGAAGTGTGGGCTGGTACAGTTGCCATCCTTGCACTGGAACTGTCCTAACCGGCAGTAGCGCTGTGGGCAAATGGGGGGTTCATCGGAACCATCCAAGCAGTCTTTCTGCCCATCACATTTCCACCAGATAGGAATACACCTGCACAGAGACAATATACCACTTCTCATAGCAAATCACCAGGGCGGGGTGGGGAGCAGGGAGAGTAGAGGAGTGGGCAATGGTTATCTGGGGAGAAGAAGGCAAAATTGAAGTCCAAATGATGACACGCATGAGTTTTCTCAGGGCCTGAGCAGAGGGCAGTTCAACTTTGGTTACTGTGGTGTATATTTAGAGAAAACACAACTAGAGGAGATAGAACAGGTTTGTTAAGACACAGATACATGCTGAAATAGTGCATGGAGTACGACGATTACATCCCTGCTACAACAATCAGTGGAGTATATGGTTAGAGCTGTGGTTCTGGTACCAGAGATTATCTGGGATTGTCTGTCAGGGAGATATCAAAGGCATTGGGATATTGGTTGGAAAGCTGGAGGGAGCTAACTTTTGTTGAGAGTTTATGTCATGATAGGGGCATGCTAGATTCTTTTTTTTTTAATTTATTTATTGTTAGAGAGAGGGAAAGGAAGGGAGAAAAAGAGGGAGAGGAAAAACCATGTGCAAGAGAAACATCAGTTGATTGCCTCTAGCAAGCCTCCAACTGGGACCTGGCCTGCAACCCAGGTATATGCCCTGACCAGGAATCGAATCAGTGACCTTTAGGTTTGCAGGATGACACCAAACTCACTGAGTTACACCAGTCAGGGCTGTATGCTACATTCTTAATCTAATATATCTTATTTAATCATCAAAATAACCTGCCAATGAATCTTAGATGCTATGATTTGCATTTGCTCCTCTCCTCACCCCCTCTCTGACTCGGTCTCCCAGTCATCAACAGCCTGTGGCCATTGTTAGGAAAATAACCTGTGGCCATGTTTCACAGCAAACGTCAATGATCAAAACAGGAGTAGAATGTGTAACCCGGGATCGTCTGGCATAGTTAACTAAGAAGCTAGGCCAGTATACTTGTAAAAAAGATAGAGAAATTCTATCACTCTTCAGGGCTATATTTCAGTGTACACACATGAGGGGGGACTCAAAAAAAAAAAAAACAACTCAAAACTTATGTCCTGGCTGGTGTAGCTCAGTGGATTGAGCACTGGCCCGAGAGCCAAAGTGTTGCTGGTTCAATTCCCAGTGGGGCACATGCCTGGGCTGCGGTACAGGTGCCCACTAGGGGGAGCTTGAGAGGCAACCACACATTAATGTTTCTCTCCCTCTCTTTCTCCCTCCTTTCCCCTCTTGAAAATAAATAAAATCTTCTTTAAAAAACACAAAATTTATAAATTTATTTATTAAAAATTGTGTATTCTTAAATGTTTAAACTTCAGTCACCTTCAAAGTAATCTCCATTTGATGCAATACACCTATCAAGATGTTTTTCCTCCACTCAACACATTTTTTGAACTCATCGGTTTTGATGCTTTTTAGTGCTTCTGCCTTGTTTCTTTCGCCTCTTCCATGTTGGCAAAATGTTTCCCTTTGGGGACTTTTTTCATCCCGTAAAACAAAAAGAAGTTGCTTGGGGTGAGACTGGGTGAATAGGAAGGGTGGGCCACTGGGGTCATGCTGTATTTTGTCAAAAGCTGATGAACATTCAGCATGATATGGGCGGGTACACTCGTAAATCACCCATCATGTGTTGAAAGAGTCTTCAAAAAAATTTCACTGAAGCTGAACTCAGCCTCTCACAACAATGCCAGCCGGTACACTGAGGCAGGTGGGTTCCAAGAACACACACCTAGCGGGGAAAGCCTGTATTACAAGGGGCCCACCCTCCAGAAGATAATTCCATTATTTTTGGGTCACCTCTCATATGTACAGGGGTGTGAAAAGTAGGTTTACAGTTGTTTGTATGGAAACTACAATAATTAGTAAATAAATAATAATATAAGAATAAAATTGTTTGTGTATGTACAACTGCAAATCTACTTTTGCCAATCCCTATATACTCTGGTCCTAACACCTAGGAGAATTTATTAGAAATAAAAAAGACATAGTTTACTTCCTCTCTACAGATATAAAAATTTACAACCTTGTGGTTAATAAGTTCCTTTCTTCCATGAAAGAAATTATCTGAAGTTTGAGACTGCAAGTGTTGGTGCATCCAAATGAACCATATTAATTAGCCAAATCTTAATTCATTTGAAAAATCCCATCTCCTGGAGCCTTAGAGTTCAATGTGTATCCAAGGGATAGAGAGACAGTGGGGAGAGCAGAAGAGACAGCCTTACTTTTCATTGTTAGCACAGAGGAATTGGGTGCTAGAGCACATGGGCAAGCAGTGGGTGCTGTCAACCAGCTGGATGGTTTTGAAGTCATCTGGACACTCGCAGGTGAATCCTTTTCCTCCTGCTGCGATGAGGCAGAAATGGGAACAGCCACCGTTGTTGGTACCACAGGGATTATTCACTGGTGAAAGAAAGAAAATATATGTTCATTCACTTCAAGAGAACTGATTCCCCACCTCAGTAAACTCATCACCTCTTGTTAAGAACAATCATTAGTTTCATGCTTTTTCCAGAAGTTCATATAAATAGGACAGATAAGAGAACTATCTATATAAGCAACCCTGTGCTTTGAGAAACTGATTATTGTGCAATTGGAAGTAAGACACACCCACTGGTGTTTGGGGCTAGAAAAGATGTATTTCTCAAAGTCCTAGGATAGTAGGTGAGGAACTTAGCTTACATTCATATGTCTAGAACCTAAGTTAAAGTTGTCATTTCCAGCAGATGCTATACGCCCTCATTCTGAGGATATCAGTAACAGAAGTAGGGCCAAGGACAAGGTGGGTGGATAACCTGAGCAGCATTTTCACTAATTTTCTGGGCCGCCACTTGAAAATAAAGACTAATCTAAACTTCTGCTAAAATAATATGAAGAATATTAACTTCCAGAAAAAAATATTTAGTATTTTATCTTGCCAATTCTCATTTTTCTTATTTCTAATTTTATCATGTTTTAGCAAAACACCACAACAAGGCAGGTCCATAAAATCCATTGTACCCCCAAAATATACTCCAGGCATTTGCTACACTATCTCTAAATTATGAAATGCTTTAATTGCATGAAGGGGAATATAAATTCACAAACAAATAAAAATTTCTAACTTATGATACACTGAAATGTGTTGCTTTTGACATTTTTACCTTCTAGAAGACAAGGAAAATATATTCAGTACACAATACAATGTCATATGCAAATAGACATTTAATAAATGATGTCTTACAATTATAATTTTCTTCTAAACATTTCCTTTAGATCAATCATTTCAATAGGTTGATCTTAATATTAAGGACTAATTAAGGACTAACTACATCTATACAATTATAAGATGTCTCTTAGTTATTAGGATTTATTGTGGTTATATAGGAAATGTCCTAATTTTTCAAAAGTGTTTCCTTAAGCATTTAAGGCTGAAATGTTATGATATTTTTAATTCATTTTAAAATACTTCAGTACTCCAACCAAAATAAACAAAGTAAATATGGCAACATAAAATTGTTCATGTTTACCAAAAACAAAAATCCAGATTGATTTTTAAGAATAGAGTCAGTGTTAAAGCAGAGTTACAAGCAGTCTTTCCAGGATGGGAATAAACTCTACAGGCATTTCCATACCCCCAACTTTCAGCATATGTTTTGTGGAAAACATTGACAAGTGACACTCTTCCCTTTATAAATCATGATGTTTATGATGAAAGAAATAAGAATGTCATGTGCAAGAACCTAAAGCAACTCATCAAACTTCCTGGTCATCTGCTCACCAATTGGCTGCCTGTATGGATGATACACGTGGATGTCATATGGTTTATGTGTCGTGTTCACCAGCATCATCCTGCTTGATCCATCATATTTGTTTCCTTTTTCGACCGTCCTTGTATTCCAATCTGTCCAATAAATAGTGTCTTCAAAAATGGTAATAGCAAAAGGATGAGACAGTATCCCATCATACACTGTGTGTCGATGGTGGCCTTCCAAGTCTGAGTACCTGGGGTAGTAAAAAAAAAGTCACTCAGTGAAGATAACTGCTCTCCTTTGATGCCTTTAAGAATAAAGGAATTGAGAACTGTTTTTGACTTCTAGGCAAGATGGAGGTGTAGGTGATCACTTTGCCTCCTCACACAACCCAAAGAAGGACAAAAACAATTTAAAAACAAAAAACATCCAGAACTGCCAGAAAATCAACCTGTATGGAAGCCCAACAACCAAGGAGGAGTTAAAGAAGAAACATTCATCCAGACTGCTGCGCGGAGACAAAGAAACACGGCCCAAATGAAAGAACAGATCAAAACTCCAAAGAAACAACTATGTGAGGAAGAGATAGCCAGCCTATCACATGCAGAGTTCAAAACACTGGTAATCTGGATGCTCACAGAGTTGGTGGAGTATGACCGCCAAATGGAGGAAGAAGTAAAGGCTATGCAAAGTAAAATAAAAAACAATACCTGGAAACCAACAGTGAAGGGAAGGAAACCAGGACTCAAATCAATGATTTGGAGCAGGAGGAAGACATAAACATTCAACCAGAACAGAATGAAGAAACAAGAATTCAAAAAAAATGAGGAGAGGCTTAGGAACCTCTGCGACAACTTTAAACGCTCCAGCATCCAAATCATAGGGGTACCAGAAGGAGAAGAGGAAGAGCAAGACATTGAAAACTTATTTGACCAAATAATGAAGGGGAAATTCCCCAGTGTAGCAAAGGAAATAGATTTCCAGGAAGTCCATGAAGCTCAGAGTGTCCCAAACAAGGCCACACTAAGACACATCATAATTTAAGTGCCAAAGATTAAAGATAAGGAGAGAATCTTAAAAGCAGCAAGAGAAAAGAAGACAGTTACCTACAAAGGAGTTCCCATAAGACTATCAGCTGATTTCTGAGAAGAAACCTTACAGGCAAGAAGAGGCTGGAAAGAAGTATTCAAAGTCATGAAAGGTAAGGGCCTACATCCAAGATTACTCTAGCCAGCAAAGCTATCAGATAAAGTGCTTCCCGGATAAGGTAAAGTTAAAGGAGTTCATCATCAACAAGCCGTTATTACATGAAATGTTAAAGGGACTTCTCTAAGACAAAGATCATATATGAACAATAAAATGATGACAAATTCACAACTATCGACAACTGATCCTAAAAAAACAATCTAAACGAACAACTAGAACAGGAACAGAATCACAGAAATGGAGATCACACAGAGGGTTATCAGCAGGCAGGGGCGGGGTGGGGAAAGAATAGGGGGAAAGGCACAGGGAAGAAGAAGCATCAATGGTAGGTACAAAATAGACAGGAAGAGGTTAAGAATAGTATAGGAAATGGAGAAGTCAAAGCACTGTTATGTATGACCCGTGGACATAGACTAAGGGGGATCGGGGGTCCAGGGTAGAGGGGAAAAAAAGGAGGAAAAAAATGAGACAACTGCAATAGCACAATCAATAAAATATACTTAAAAAGATAGAGGATTGACAAATTAATTAATAAAGTTCTATCTTCTGGGGAGAACTGAAGTTCAGATTGCCCCTAAAACTCCTCATCTTTAATTAAAACAAAAAATAAAATTACGGGATATTTTGACTGAACGAAAGATGTAAAAGTTGAAAAAGCATTGCCTTATAAACAGGAATAGCCAGGAGTTTAAATAATCGCATTCCTAACCACAGATGCTTTCCCGCAGAGACAGCTGGTTCCACTGTTGTAGGTTTCCAACCTCTTACATTCATGTTCTCCATTAAGCATTCTTTGATGTCCTGGGATGAACACCATTCTTGTGTCCTAAGTCACCAGCAGAAATCAGAGGACAGCAACACAAAACTGGAATTCTGCCTTCTCGTCAACATTTCAGGGGAGAAGGTGTTCTAGGAGACAGTTAGGTTCTCAGTATAACCTGAGTGCTGTATACCAGCAGAATTAAATTACAGACCAGTAGGGTTGACTTTGCATATACCGGCAGCTCATTTATTATTAATCATGCCGCTGGGCATTGTTAATGAATACTTTTCCAGATGAATAAACTTCCAGATGAGGTTCTCTGATTTCAAGATGTCACGGGGCATCCATAGCCAAATATCTAGGCCTTCTAGTTTTGTCTTATTCATTTCTGTGAGTCCGTCAAAGTATTGATATTTTAAGTATTTTTAAATTTTGGAGCAGACCCTAAAACTCAAACAGGAGATTAAAGGAGCTATCAACTAAGAAACTTGATAATGTTACCAATGTAATGTTAGAAATATTTTCCAAAACATCATAATTGATGGTAACCTGTAGAAAACTTGAAGATCTTCTTGGCCTCTGTTGATAAGATGGCAGATAAGTGCCCAGAATTTAGTTGCTATCTGTTGCTTTTTAAAAAAATCATTGACGATACAGTAATCTTGAGACCTTCCTTTTCAGTTCTTGCATGATCTCGATATGAAGATCTTAGACTCCTTTGTGAGTACTTTTGTCACATGTATAACCACAAGCACAGCTAGAAGGATGTGATGGCACATCCCAACATGTGGAAGAAATGTACATGTTCTATAAAAATGTATTTGCTTACATAGTCCATGAAATGTATTTCTGGACACAGGCATTGCTACACCTCCAAGAGCGGATCAAGTCAACATGGCTACATGAATATTAAAGGTTTGTTCATTCACAGATCACAGTGCCTGGTATCATGATTTGACTTTTAGACAGTAACCTATTGCCTAAATTTTAGAATCCAGCTACACAGATTTTATCAAAAAGTGAACAGAATATTCAGTAGCTAGAAAATTCCTTTTCACTTCTAATGCTCCTTAAAATGCCATCTATGTACACACTGTCAGTTTCAGTTAAACCTACAAAGTTTCAAAGACCGAGAATCATCTCCAAGTCCTGAAGGACATTACAAATCCAACAAGAAAGTCGCTGAAGCTTCTTTGAACACCTTGATGCTTCTACTAATTCAAAATGAGATTTTATGAAAAGCTAAACTCTGTGATTTATGAAAGCTATTCTCTGTTTCTTCAAAAAGAGAATACACACATCGTGGGAAGAGCCAAGGGTGTCACCATCTGAATATCACATTGAAATGGTATAAATAAATATAAATAAACTAGAATTAATATTCTACTTATTATGACCAAAGTTGAATTCTACCTAACAGTGAGTTAGTAATCTGCTACAGTAAATTCTGCAAGAAGAGTGCTAAAGATTGCCTTAGCGTAAAGACAAGAAAAGTATCCCCAAAACATCACATGTCAAACCCCTTATAACCTTCAATTTTCCAAGTCTCCTTTCCTAGTGACCCTAAACATATTTGAAAACTAAGATTGTTAAGGTAATTTCAAGAGACTGAGCTCAAAACAAGTATTAGGGAGTAGCGGAGAGTAGTGGTATAGCCTGTCAAAACAATCTAGTGTCCTCTGCTTTCCAGGACAGGGGTACTGAAGAGTCTTTGTCACTTGTGTCAGCTGGGGAAAACAGTAGGGAAATGTCCCAATTCAACAAAAGAGAGTTCTGGGATTGATTAACTTTGTCTGCCATGAGCATTGGAAAGAGCACTGGAAGGTGTGCCAGGTACTCCTTCCTTCTCAGTGGTATGTTCCTAGCAGAATGTGGAATTAGAGAACTTCAGAAATTTCCACATTGACTTTGACAGCAAAATATATTTAACAGAATGACAGAATTTTTAAAGGGTTTTAAAATAACCCTAACTGAGTTAATGAAAATTCCATGCTTTTGAATGTAACAGGCTCTGTACCTGGGCACCTCTTCATAAATGCTTACCCAGAAGACATTACTACAGTCCAACCAGCATGTAATTAACAATGCCCCAAATAAACATGTACTGGTTGGTTAAGAAAGTATGTAATCTTTCTTACAATGAGAGTTTTTCATTGAACAGTATAATATTTAACATACTTTTTAAAAATTATCCTTTTACTAGAATGATTTGAATGCATTATCATATTAAGTGAATGTTAACAGACTCTACCTCTACATAAAACATGTCATCATACTTATCAATAAATGCACCAAAGTATTTTAGGGAAAATCTTTTCAATACTATTGTTCTTTTTTTTCTTCACATACTAAAATTTATTAATCATGTATTTGGGAGGGAAGAGCAAAATAAAGAGATAAGAAACTAAGACAGGTTGAGCACTAAGCTGACTACCATAGGGGAGAGATTACTAGCTCCATTTTTTTTTAAGATGAAAAGAAAAAAAACATAAGAAATGAAAGCACCAGGACAAAAACCTGATCTGTATGACTTCAAGGTTCACTCTGTTTCTATTGGATCATACCACAGAGCTCAGTGAATGGCCGATAGGCAGTTTTAGAGGAAAGTGACCTCAAAGTGAACAATTAGAAACAAGCCCTGGTGTTTGGAAGTTACTCAGTTTGCTTTATTCTTTTCTGCATACGTACTCAATGTAACCCAGGTGAGCATCTGCCCAGTAGAGTAGATCATTGGTGTAATCAATGGTGATGCCATTGGGCCACTCTAACTTGGTAGAGATAATCACAGATTTATTGGATCCATCCATGCCTACTCTGCCGATGTAGGCTTTGTGAGCCCAGTCTGCCCAGTAGACATATCTGTTGGAGGAAACACAAAGGGTCAGTTCCTGAAGCCGAAAGAAGTCAGCAGCCAAAAGACATGGCTCTTCTCCAATTAGATAAATAAAGTTTACATTCTAAGGAGCCTCTTAAAAAGGAAAGAAAACTAACAGAAAAACATCTAAAAGGGGGTGGTATACAGGGAATGCTCAAGAATGGATGTGAGTAACTGGGGTTTCAGTGCAGTGGGTAGGAAAAGTCCAGTAGAGGTGGGTTATTTTCTTTTTACCATAATTTTTTCTGCATGCCGCCAAAATATGTGACTTGAAGTGAAATGATGAGTCATGGCAAAGAAAATGGAATAGCTCATGACTATCTTTTGAATAGGCCATGCTTCTACCCGTTACACTAAGCCATTTACCAGGTAGAAAAAGCAGAAGACAAATCCCAGCAAGATATTGGCCTTGAGATAACAGAGGTAGAATAAGGGAATGAAAGAAGAGCCCAAGATTACAGGAGACAATACCCATATTGAGGGTGAAGGGCAATTCCCCTGGGATTATCAACGCAGAAGGTGTTGTTGGCATCCAAGCAGTGCTCCACCAGCTTGCGGCGGTATCGACCTTCAAGGTCAGAGACAGAGAGGCAATTCAGGTGAGCATCCACCCAATAAAGTTTTCTGAAACGAAGAGCCAGGTGTTACTGACATGGACATCTTGTTTGTGAAACAGTGCATATTTAACCACTCACCTTCCTATTCAAGCTACCTTGGAATCACGCCTACAATTGTTAAAAGGCACTTTTCCCCCAGGGAAACAAGGGTCAAGGGGAAAAAGCAGACCTTCCTGCAGCAGGACAATGGAAGATTCAAGAATGTGTACCACAATTCCCACTTTAAGATGATGTCACATGGGGAATTCTGGGTCCACTCCTCACACAAGGATTCTGGCTTTACTGTCTTCATAGTTAGTTCTGTTACTGCAAATCATCAATTGCTATGCTTTTTGACACCTAGTAGGGCTATAAAATACTCATATTCACAAAGTCACTATTTTATTCATTAATCATCAGGCACTTATTGAGCATCTACAGCAGGTCAGCTACTATTCATAGAGAACTAGGGAGCAAATTCTCAACCCCCCATTTTAGGATCTTTACCCTTAAGATGGTCAAATAGAGAAGGAGCGGAAAAGTCCTCTGCAGGTCTGGGCTGACTGTTGCACCATTAGCAGTGTACATGCCTGCAGCTTCATTTCCATTAACCACAAAGCCAGCTACTACATGCTGCCAAGTTTCTGACAGATTCAATGGTCAACAGAGGTGTTTAGAACTGTGGTTCATTTGATAAAGTTTCATTACCCCTTGTCGACCAAGTTAGCCTTTCTCTACTTCATAACCAGGCCAGGCTGGGAATGACTAGTGTTGTAAGCAAGCCTGTGAATTCAGGAAAGCAGGGGCTGCTCTAGACCCCTAGTACCTGGCTTAGCACCTGACATAGCAGTTTCAAATGACTGAAATTACATGTGAATGTATGAGTCACCCCTTACCCTCATCTCCAGTTAACTGAATGGCCAGAAATAACAGAGCTCTTTTCTCCTTTGTGATGTCCCTCTCCCAAAAATGATAGCACAAATTCTTAAAATCACCAGATTTTAGGCTCTGTGGTATCCCATTTGAGTGTTATGTATACAACAGGAGGAAAAAAAAACATGCAGAAGCATTAAATGTATCCACACATTAACCACGTTGAAAAAGATCAATTCCCTGCTAAGACGAAAACACGTTTTGATTTTTTTTTTTTTAACTTTTGAAAAGCTCCTCAGTGTTTTCTCACCTGGCAACCCAGTCCACAGCCAGACTTTCTGCAGCTGGCAGTTTGTGCTTCATGATTGTTTCCCTGTTTGTCTTATTCAGAAACATTCTCTCAATGACTTTTTTCTCTATATCAATCCAGTATAATCTCTTTTCTACTCGGTCAAAATCCAATGCCACAGCATTGCCCAGTCCTTGCAAAATGAGGGAGTAAAAAGAGCCATCTGTAGTTAGATTTCTCAAATAGTAACGGTTGCTAAAAATGAGATAGGGTTCGATGTTGCTGTTCTGCCGGCAGCTCTTTCCATCTGGTTCTCGGATGTAGCCCGGGGCACACTTACAGATGTAAGAGCCCAGTACATTCTCACACTTCTGGCTACAGACAAAGGGTGTCTCCTTGCATTCATCAATATCGCTACAAGTCCGCTTATCAGGCATAAGCTTGTAACCAGGATGACAAGAACAATAGAAACTGGTTAAAGTGTCTGTGCAGTTTTGGTCGCAGCCACTGAGCGAAGGGTCATTGCACTCGTTAATACCTGCAGGTAAAAGAAAGATATTAGAGAATCTAAAGTATCAACAATGCACCCACCACAACAGTCCAAAGGCAACGCTTCCACTGTAAAATGCCAATTCTTCATAAATCATGCTAAAAGTAGACAGACAATAGGGATTTCTCAAGGCTATGGAGTATTCAAAAGTCACTCTTTTTTCAACTTCCTCCCTAACTTAATCAGTCCCTTACCAGTGGTTTTAACAACTAATAACAACTAACAAGCTTAACTTTCACTTTGAAACCGATACCTGCCAAACTTCTTTTAACCAATAGTTTTTAAAATAAAATGGCAGGAGAGAGGAGAAAGACAAACAGAAGAGACCTGGCCAGTGAGGTGCTGGAAGAACAAGACCTTGGTGGGGGCGGGGGGATACCCTGATATGTAGCATCTTCAACTTCAATAGTGTGACTACTCACACCATGGCAAATTTCAGGGTACCAGTGTGACATCACTGAACATTGGTTCAAGTGTTCATTGTATCTGGGAAGAGGTACACATATTTGGCTCTCACGTGATGGGATGAGCCACCCAGCACTCCCCTGAGTGCATCTTTGGCTCATCCTGTGAGACACAGCTAAACTCACACAAAAACTGTCTCCACTGGGAGGAAAGCATGCTCTTATTAGTTTTAAGTTTTATAAATTCTAGAGTAGTTTCTTGTGGGAGTTGGGGTGAGGGGGAAGTTAAAACTCTCCTTCGTGATCTCCTTCGAACACCTGAGGATCAAAGTGAAGAACAAGCTAAGAAATCCTGCAGTTTAAGCAACAAGTCATCCCAAGGTTTCAAAGAGAATTAATTTTGTCTGCCTTGTCTAACAATGCTGTTAGGTACTGACAGTCTGACTTTGCTCATTTTTTATTCTCTGTAATGAACTGCCTAACTGATGAATAAGTCCCTATATACCAAAAAAATCTTTGCCTTTGGAAGACAAGAAATAGAAACTTTCTGGTAATTTTCTACCTAGAGGACAGACAGAAAATTCCTGATAAGTCATAAAGGGCTAAGAATATATATTCAGTCTCCCCATTTTCGTTTTTCCAAATCTTCTGTTATACTCACCACATCCTTTCTCATCACTGTTGTCAAAACAGTCATCTAGGTGGTTGCAGACTTTCACCATTTCGATGCAGTTCCCATTATCACACTTGAACTGATGAGGGGGGCACGTGGTTTCTGGGACATGGCACAAGTGCTCCAGCTCATCAGAATCATCTCCACAGTCGTTTTCCCCATCGCAGATGTAGCCCTTATAAATGCAGAACCCATTCTGACAGGTAAACTGATTCTCATTGCAAGTGGGGTATGAGCAGTCCCTCTCATCACTGTAGTCACCACAGTCATTGTGCCGGTCACACCTGTGTTATGAGACCCAGTACAACTCTTGGAGAGGCTGACAAGTCTCAACTATCTCCTCTACCCAAATGTCAGGTCGACCATTTCAATAACAAGATCACCAGTGTCATTAACCTCTCCTCCCCCAAGACTTTCACCCACCCCACCAATCTCCAGCAATAGAAGATTATAATATTTAGCACTCCACACGACTTCCCCGGGTGCTGGTGGCTGTCATTGGACATGTGGGTCCAGAGCTATTTAAACAACTGCATTCAATTTTCCCCAGTTGATAAATTAATGAAATACAACTTTTATAATTTTTGTGCTCATCAGATCTGTTCATCAGATAATGAGACAGCTTATGGGCACAAGGACTATCCTGGTTAGCCCTATGCTACAAGTGCCCATACTCAAGTAGATACTCATAAGATGCGTGTTATATAGTATAAATGATAAGATTATTAGATTGTGTCCTATAAGAACACTTATCTTCCAATTGAAGTAATGTTTGTATTAGCACCCATCTTTCCTTCCATCTTTCATTGTGATACTCCTGCCACCTCCCATGAGAGGTGAGTGGTAGTGACATTGGGGAGGAGGAAACCTAGCAGGCTAACAAGGACGACCATCAAAGGAAAAAAGCATTTCATAGTTCTAGAAGCCATCTTGGGAACGAACATGCCTAGGTACTGTGAAGACAAAGTAGTTTCCTGCCACCCTGTGAGCTGGACTATTCCTTTCTCTCTACATTATTGCAAGACCCTATGAAAGTCATCGTCACTGAAAGGGGTCTTGCTAACAGTAACCAGACATCTGAAGTCTAAAAGAATCTTCAGTAAAGGTGGGCAAAACGAATGGTTGACAATTCATAAAAGAATTTACTATGGAGGGTACAGGAGCCGGGGGCAGAGCATTAAAAGACATTAAGGCATCAAAGCTGAATGTGGTCAATTTTACAACTCATCTATGGTCAGGTCTTCAAATCAGCATTCCCATCCACAAACCTAGGACACTGTCAGTGTGATTCATACCAAAATGGTGTGCATGTAACTGTAAAGAAAGCCGTGATCAATGAAAGCTAGCTCACTCCGTTTGGTGTCCTGGGAGCTATTTAACTCATTTCCAAATGATTTAAGATACCGACGCTTTCTTTACTCTCATTTAAATGCAACCCAGGAGGGAAAAACAAGTCATTCAGGTAAGCAAATCACCCGGTTTTTAGACACAATTGCATGTCAGTATTCCAGCAAGCTGCGCACAACTCAGTCTTATCCAGGTTCTTCAGCAGCATAGGTAATGAGCTGAGAGAAAAAAAGTCAATAGGAAATATGATCCTTTGTGCTGCTATACCGAACAGGGATGGAAACATTCTGCCAAGCAAGCGAAAGTGTGCACGTTTGCAGCATGCTTCGTGGAAGCTGCTGGCACTTAAGGCAAACAGAATTTGGAGCTATTTTAGACCCTCTAGCTCAGGTTACCAGACAAACCGTCCTTTTTCTCTTCTGCCATAGCCCTCGTCAAAAGCAATTCAGAAAACCCTGGGGGTGGGGGGCGGTGGGAGAGAGTGGGAGAGAGGAAAAAGAGAAGAAAAGATGAATGAAATCAATAAAAGTCCGGTGGGGCAGGTAGGTCAGCTGCTAGATCATAGTAGTAATGAAGGCAGAGCCCAGAAAGCTCAGAAAGGGAGTGAAATAACCTAGATCAAATTTAAGACCTGACATGATTCTATTCCCTAGATCCTATGCCTAGGTTTTCAAAATATCCAAGACTAATGACACTAGATATTTACTGGGTTCAGAAGAACCAAGTATCAGTATAGCATTAACTCTTGAGCAAGTAGGAAGAAAATATAAATAAAGATTTATTGACTTCCTTATACAAAGACTAAAAATCTACAGATCACGTATCCATTAAATATAGACAAACCACACTGAGACACAAGTTCCCTTTAAAAAAAGGGGGTGGGGGTGGGGGTAGGGAGACAGCTCCTGAATGTCTTCAGGTTGTCAGTCCTCAAACTGCCACCTCTCAGCAATGTTGGTGTGGGCTTCATTGGGAAAGGAGTCATCCCACAAGAGTACATTTTTCTGGACAACATTATCTACCACTTTAATCTCTACCATTCCTCGATTATAATGTCAAGTCCCTGCTCCTTCCACATCCTTCACAGAAGATAACGTTCTCCAGTTTCCTCGGGGCCGCCACCAAAATCGCATAGGTCTGCCTCCTGCACTATCCCTTAGGGCCTGCGGAGGGGTCTCCTGCCCCTAAGCCCATGGCCCCAGAAGTCCTGTTGGTCTGATCTTGTGCCAGCTTTATAGATATTTTTCTTCCCCATCCCTAGCAGGATGTAAGCTAATAGTTCTTGTTCCCTCATTATACTTATATGACCTTGGCACATGCAATGTCTCTTCTCAGCTCCAGTTCCATATGTCCGAATGCCTAATACATATTTGCACCCCAGGAAGCCCTGCTGCATTGAAATCACCTTCCACCTGGAGCTCCCTTCTGGACTCCCCTACTTTTGTTAATGGTCTTACTATTATTCTCCTAGTCCATCAGGACTGAAATTACACATCATTTTTCTTCTTTATTTTCCTCTATATTTAAAAAGTTGCTAAGTGGGGGACAGTGAGAGATTGGGGCACTAAAAAAATAGAAGCTGTTAGAATGGCCATTTTGAATAAAGCTATGAGAAATCAAACACCAGAATTATTACAGGAGAGGTCCCCAAGACTGACAGGCTGTGAGCTCAACCTGTTTGACTGACACAGTGTTAGAAGTTGAAAATTTTTTTCCGGCATTGAAAAATCAGGCTATTTTCTATGAAAATCCAGATTTCCAACTTCTTGCAAACAAAAGAGCATAAGCGGTCTGGATCCCCTTCCACTCCTGCGTGACACTGGGAGCTGGAGCACGCCCCTCGGCTCACCTCGCCGGCCTCTCTCCGTTTGTCTCACTGACTCTGAGCCTATGTGCCAAGCTCCATTTATCACCATTCTTACACTGTGACTTTTCTCATGGCACAGAGAAGAAAGTGAAACATTTCTTATCCCCATGCCTCTCCTCCAAATCAAAAACCAAGAGAATCACCTGCTTCAAGAAAAATATGTGCTTATACCACGCCCACTTCACCCATCTCCCTGGTCCTCTGTGCAATGTCACATCATGTCTCTCATGAGCCCCATGCAGTTTCATCTTCATGGACCCTTCCCTTCACAAAAATACTTGAAATTATATTTAATGATAACATTGATATAAAGGCAGATATGTATATTAATATTACCTATTAAAATACTTTCTTTGACTTAAATATTTTTTTCTTGTGATTTTTTTAAAAATCTAAACATTTCATGGTCCACTCAAGGGACCCTGAGCCGTAGGCACTGATGCCACCATGCCTAACGGATACGTCAGCTCTACCCCAATGGAGAGTTGAGGTTTACCGGGAAATTTTTTAAATCCCCAATTCACCTGTAGGAGTCTGGGATGCACTGTCCATTATTACAGGTGAAATCATTTTCAGAGCAAGATCCCCGGGTGCAGTTCTGTCGCTCATCGTAGCCATCAGCACAGTCCATGTCGCCATCGCAGACCCAGGACTGAGGAATGCACCTCCTGGATGGGGGCACGTTATTGACACAGAGAAACTCAGAGCTTGAGCAGTTGTGCTTCTCTGAAACAAAGCACATGGGAATCAGAAACCACACAAGACCTCACTCTAGCAGTCAAATTCTTTCTGACCCATTATGTCTCTTGCTTTACATTACTTAACAGTTTAAGGGGTTAAAGGGAAATGAGAAAATAGGTTTTAAAAAATCCATTATGATGATAGGTCATAATAAAAATACCTCCAAAAATTGCATTGTAATTGTTTTGGACCTTGGATTTTTTTTTTCCAGAAGAAATAAACAAAGTAAAAACCTCACTTGGTTTTCCATAAAATTAAGATGATATTTTTCCCTTAGGACTTCAGAAAAATACTCCTAATCTTGTCAGCTGGATGCCCCCAAAATGCCTTCCATTTGCTAACACTTTTTAGTTTACAAAGTGTAACCACACAAACATGTGTGAAATAGGCACTTTTATACGAATTCTACAGATGAGAAATTGAAACTCAAAATGGTTAACTAGATGGCTTAAAGTCACAGAAACTTAAAGAGCTAGGGCTTCAAACCTAGGTCTTTTTCCCCCCAAATTTAGTACTTTTTAAAGCTACATTATAGCTACCACCCTAAGTAGAAATAGGGTATATAGGAGGAACATACACCAATAAGAGTTATCATAAATCATGACACTGTTAGGAAAGAGAGATATAATTATAAAAGCATTAATGTCCCAGAATAAAAGAACAAGTATTTTACTTAATCTCATTGTGGGTGAACAGGAGACAAAGGCAAGGGGGTCTCAGTGAAGGGCGGTGGGAGAAAAGTACAGGTTGCAGTTCACGTTTGTGGAGCTGTCAGCCACCCATTTCAGGGGGTGGAGTATATGTGGGGCTATGGACCACTAAAGTCACTGATGTATGAGGTTACGGTCAAATGCAAACATCTGGGAGCCATTGTTTTTATTATCCTACCATGGGAAGACACTTTTCTAAGACACTACGAGTTGGTAATGCCCTGTTGATAATGGAAAATGGTGTTCCATAGTCTGTTCGAAAACCTTTCTCCAAATAACTGCTCTGAGGTAATAGGTGAAACTGGAGGCATAATTAATTGCTACATTGCTAAAGCTGCTGTTAATGTTAAGTGTGGTCAACTGAGTTCTCTTTATCTGCTCTAGAAATGTGGGGCATTATTTCTCTCAGCTAAATGGAAGAGAAAGAAAATAAAATTTAAAATCACTTTTCATCATTTAAAGGCATTTAAGTACATGATAGCAAATGATTCCAGAGTGGAAAAGTAAAGATAACTTTCTGTCAGTGTGCATTCACTTAAAGAGGAATCTGCCTGACAATCACACTCCCCAAAGACAGAAGAATGAATCTAGTGAGTTTCCCTGGTGTGTGACTTTGCAGAGGAATTAACTGGTTTCACTTACCACAGTGGTGTCTTTCGTCCTCATCGCTCATGTCCCCACAGTCATTATCACCATCACAGATCCAGTCTTCTTGGATGCACCTCCCTGTATCACACTTGAACTCATCACTTAGGCATGTTGATTCGCTGTACACTGAAAACAAAAATAAAAAGTACTCTTGTTGAAAAGGACATTTGCAGTCCAAAAATCATGAGAGAAGTCTGCTATAGCATGGGCTGTCTAGAACACTGACACAAATTCTTGAATCACATCCCCATATGTTCCTACTAACCAGGGACCCGTAAACCCGGGACCTCATGAAATGAGCCGAAGGCAAAAGAATAACTTTATCTATCAAAAATACAGCCCAAGGATCACAGTAAAAAGAAATGAGACCTTTTATAAGCTGGGAAAAAGGAGCACACGTAGATGGCCTTTTGAAGAGACTTCTTTGTTGAAACAGCAATGCCACTTCTAGAAATCTAGCCCACAAAAATCTTCCCACATCGTATGCACAAAGAGGTTCCTAAAAGGTTGTTGAAGGGGCTCCAAACAGACCTCTCTAAGATGTCCTTCTTTGACACGTGGGTTACTTTGTGCTGAAGGCAATCGAGACCCTATGGCTCAAGAAAAACTTTTACCTCTCCCTTAAACAATTTAAATCGGGGGGTCCTGCCCATAATGAAGGTATTTACCAGAAATAACATGTTGTGACCTGTCTATAGGGCAGAGTAAAATTTCTAATTACCAAATATCTGCTCTTTTTATCATCCTGCAAATGTCCTTCCTTTGCTCTTAAACCTCAAGAAAATTACCTCTCATTCTTAGCTCAGAATACCTGATACACCTCATTTTAACTTTCTGTCCCTGAATCTCTCATATGTGTGGAGTATGTGACCCTTTTCTGTATATGGGATGCCCATATGTATGTATGTATGTAATTAAATCTGGTTATTTTCTGTTAATAATCTGTGTTATGTAAATTTGACTATTATACCAGCCAAAAGAACCTATAAAAAAAATAGGGGAAAATTTCTTCCTCTCCCACAATGTTCATTCCAGCATTATTTTTCAAAGTGAAAAAAGTGGAAATTACCTAAATGTCCCTCAGTTAGGAAAGGGATAAAAACACATGGAACATCCCTACTGTGGAGTAATATTCAACAGTACAAAGAAGTGAGGCAGATCTATATTTGCTAACATGCTGACAAAATGTTGTTCAACTAAAAAAAAAAAGTGGGGACAAATGGCAGGAAATGTGTGTGTGTGTGTGTGTGCGCGCGCATGAGTTAAAAACTACCTATCAGGATGTGTAGATAAATGTAAGAAGACACCCACCCTTAACTGTGATTATCTCTGGGGAGTGAGAGTATTCAAGAAGGGTGAAGAAATGGGAATTTTACTCTTTTGTGTACATCTCATTATTTCTTTAAAATAATATCACAGCCTATCATGAAGATGTATTGACATATAGATTTTGAATTTATCTTCATTTAAATGTCAGACAGTTGGTACAAATTGCTATTACTATGACTTTGGTTCCCATAGATATGGACACTATTTATTCTTCACATACTTTAAACAATAGGTCATATATTTAAACCAATTTCTAATACTATTCTACTCAAATTATTTCATTTATGGATCCTCAAAACACTATGTGCCCTTTGTTTTCTACAAAACTTTCAGTGTTGGGGGAAAAATAAACTTGGCAAAGGGCTTCAAATAATTACTCTCCAAGTATTAAGTCACTGAATTTAAAGTCACTGAGAGAAAATAGGAATAGAAAATCCTCTGAACTCAGCTATGCAAATGGTCCTAAGAAAACATCCACAAAATAAAAAGTTTTATACGTGATGGTATTTGCAACAGTGATATTTATAATAAAGGAAAAATATAAGCAATCTAAATGCTTAAAATACAGGCAATTAGCTCAATGACAATCAGTGGAATATTATAGGGCTATTAAAAAGGAGTATAAAGACAATATAACAAGGACCAGCAAACTTTCTCTTAACCAGCTAGTAAATATTTTAGGCTTGTAGGTCACATGTTCTTTATCTCACCCACTTGACACTGCCATTGTAACACAAAAGCAACAATAGACAAAATGTGACAACATTCCCCAATAATAAAACTTTTCTATAAGGACAGGAAGTTGGCCCATTGCCATAGTTTGCTGGCTGCTGGATAGCAATATGATTTGACAGATCAAATATCAAAATCAAAAGATTTTATCTCTGTATTTTCATAATTATGTAAAAACTGTGGATGAATATACATTAGAATTTATAAATATAAATAGCAGCCTCCAAATATGCAAACAAGCACAAACATCCCTAGGAATACAAAAGGGTCCCCAGAGCTTCTTGGAAAGCTCATGAGACCTTACCAAAAGCAGGTAAACAGGTAGAAGAAGAAGAGGATATGTGCACAAAATATGCTCCTGGCTCATGTATGTGATGATCCTAATCACTTTTGTACCCCCCCCCCAGTCTTTTGGGCCAGAATTCAGCCAATTCAAAGTCGATCAAAATTAATCAAGTTCTACGAGCCAGGCAGCATATTGGGTGCATCACCAAAATAACCTCATTTCATCAGCACCAGTCAGCAACCTCCATATCCTGACAGTAACCCACACCATGCCCTGCACTAACACGTTTTTAATGAACAACCGCTGAGCGGTTTCAGCATCTCAGCTGAGAGCAGCAGCAGGGAGTGCAAACATTCAGCAGCCGTGACTGTCCTCCGTGTTCGGAGTAGCCAGAAGAGTTTCTCTAGCTGCATCATAATGCTTTTCACGCTCACTCACTCTCTTACCACAAGTAGCAGGTTCGTCAGAACCATCAAGACAATCTCTTTCTTGATCACAATACCAATGGCTAGGAATACAGGATCCGGAGGTACAGTGGAACTCATTGCTGCTGCACGTGTGAGTGGCTGTTGGGGGAAAGAAGATAAAACCCATGAGCAAAACACCGGCTTGTTCCCATCAGTTTTCACAACCTGCCTATACCTCTGAACTGAAGAAATAGTTGACAAGAAAGGAAGACTAAGATCTGGGAAATGCAATTTTGTATATTCCCTTCCCACGAAGAGGAAGGAACATGGGGGAGAGAGAAGGTAAACAGTACTACCCCAATTTTCCAGAATATTTTTTCCTAGATTCCACAAATTCCAACATAAATTGTATCTGTTAGAAATACCAAAGAACTACTCTTTTGATACATAGAAGACTTGCTTCTATGTTATAACATAAAATTAAATAAATTCTATTGAAATAATAATTATAAGCAAAAACAGCAATACGACCATACCTGAGCTCAGCCCACACACGACCTTCAGTCGTGTTAGACCATGATTCTAGAGAGTCAGCAAAGTTCTGCTCTTATTCATCCTTGTTATATGAGGCCTTTGGGTGAAATGATTCTGCCTATGTTTAAAAATGTGTTTTTCTCGAGTAATTTTAGGTAGCGCTGATCAAATGTATTTTCTAAATTTTTGTATGGGTACAAACCAGAATCAAGTCTTATCATTCTTCTGATATGTAAGGCTAGTATGGCCTATGATAGCTGATAATTTGCCAGGAAAAAAAAAACTGCTAAGGAAATAGAAGTTCCTAAAATATCAGCGGTAGCTGCAATCTGAATGTTCCTAGTTGACGGCTGCATGTGATTTCTGCTTCTTCTTGTTGCTGCTACTAACTACTGACTCTTGCTCTTGAGCTGTAGTCTGGTCTGGTGAAAATTATAAATTCTTAAATCGTGTACCTATTTACACTAATAGCCTCAAAGTTATCAAGCTTATGAAAGGTCTTTTAATTTGAACTACAAATACAAGAAATTATTTGATGGAACCAAATTGCTAAGCATGAAATGAGGGTTTCTGAAATTTAAACACATTTAAGATTGGAAAATTTTTTTCAGTTACTAATGGTTACTATAATCATATCAAGAGTAAATGTAAGAGCTTAATGTGCAAATTTTGCCTGGAGTTCCTGAAGACAAAAGGCCTTCAACTCTGGGAGACATGGTTCTGCATCTGTGGGAGGTTATGTACCAGAGCAGGTCTCTGGAGGAAATATTTGGAATCAGGCCTCCAGCCAGGGAACAGAGAGAAGGGGCTTCTTAATGCCCCTTCAGTCACACCCTAAAGTAATTGCCCCCTGCATCTGCTTACAATGTCAATTAGAATGACAAATTAAAATTTTCTGGAACACTCAGGCCCTATATCTTTGAATTAGCTGAAGATAAGCATCCCTGGAACCACAGAAAGAGAAGCAGGCTTATATTACCGCAAAATGTGGGGTTTTCGTCACTCATGTCTCCACAGTCATTGTCTCCATCACACAAATAAGAACGAAGAATACAAATATTTGTAGAGTGACACTTTGTGAATCCAGACTGGCAAGTACGATCAGCTTGAAAAAGACAGCCAGATATACATTTAGAACACATCCACCACAAATACACCATAAAGAACATCCATGTTAACAGATCTATTGCAGAGTTCGAACCACCAGAAGGGAGTCATTTTCAAAGATATTACAGATGCATGATCCATGACACTTAAGTTTCACCACAGATTCTAGAGTAAAAAGAGGTATTTCCAGCTGAAACTACATAGGGAGGTGGGGAGGCTTGCTTTGTAGTTTAAATCACTTTCATTATTTAATAGCATCAACAAGAGAACCAACTCTGGTTAAATAAACTATGGCATATCCACACAATGGAGCAATATGTAGCTATAAAAAGGAATAAAAGAAGATCTCTATCTATTGATAAGGAATCTAGGATATATTAACAGTAAAAAAGCACAATTAAAAATAGTAGACTATCTTTTGTGTAAGAAAAACAATGGGGTGTGTGTGTGTGAGTGTGTGTGTGTGGAAAGACAGAGAGAAAGATATGCTTATATGAACAATAACAACAATAAAAAAATAATGAAAAGCATCACCCCTATGGATAGATTGAGGAGTATTTGGAGGGGACAGGATAGAGAGGACAAGGATGTAAGACTTCTGTTAATGTACCTTGTCAAGTAATTTTAACTTTAAAGCCATGTACATTGCTTTGAATAACTAAAAAAGAAAAGAAAAACAATTCCTAAAATTTGAAAATAATAACAAATAAAGTTAATGGTGAATCAAGTTGATAGTATAACCATACAGAGAAAAAAAATTCAAATGTCTTTAAAACCAGGATTTTGACTATATATCCCTAGAGGGATATAATCTGAGAACATGAAGGATCTAAAGTCTTACATTACACTTAGTAAATTTATTGGTAGTAGTATTGTTTGTGTGGGTATTTTAAAATTATTTTAGATTAAAGCAAATAAGTCATTATGCTAATGCATTAGAAATCAAGATTTTTTAGCCTAGAGAAGGAAGAGACATAATTATAAAATCTAAGTAAAACACCTATAATCTTTAGTTAAAATGGAAAATACTGATATAAATTTATTTTTTCCCTAAAAAAAAGTACTTCCTCCCTCTGTCCACTGGAAAGGTCTAGAAGCAACAATAGCCAAATAGGAACAGGGTACACTCCAACACCATGGTAACTTTTAAACACCACAAAGGAACAAAGTCTCCTTGGATAACTGGTTCCTTCCAGGCCTGAGGCAGGAGTGTACAAGTCTGAGCTATGGAGGACTGAATAGGCCATGTCAAAATAACATAGGAGCCAACTTAGCAGGGCTCCAGCTGGCCTGAGAGAGGAAAATTGAACACCAGAAAGAATAAATTACTTCACAGCATTAAAACTCATAAATTATGTAAAAATCTATGAGTTTAATATAACACTAACAACAAAACAAAAACGTAGTGTTCATTGCTCACAAGCTCATTTCACTGAGCACTGACACACGCACAGGGAAAGAATCCGGCATCTGTCCTGCAGACTTGTATTTCAAGGTAACGAAAGAGTTGACAAAGGGAGCTTCTTCTTTATGGACCTTCAGCTAATAAATGTGGAAGGAATAATAGAATTTTTAAATGCCTATTTTATAATAATAGATTTATGGAACAACCATCCATTGATGTTTAAACCATTAGGTAAACGGTCGATGGGAACTTCCTAAGGGAAGATTCAGGCTGACTTCTAAATCCATTGATTAATTTTATCGTCACCTAAAGTTGAACAACCAAGCATTATGTGCCTCATGATGTGATACAAGAGGAAAAACGCAGTTTCACCTACGTAGCCTTCCACCCAAAGAACTGAACCCAATGTATTCAAATCTCTGGTTAGTAAGACATAAGAGAGATAAAATAACAAATGAAATAACTCAATTATGCAATCCAGAATGTGGGACCTTCCACAAGACAAATCAACAGCATTTTTTTAAAAAAAGTGGGAATCATTGTGGCATAAAAAACAATAAAGATTTATAACAATCAAGATCAATGTGTACACCTTGTCTGAATCTTAATTTGAATAGAGCAATTGTAAAAAGGCATTTTGGAGATAAATAACAAAATTTGAATGAGGATGGAGTGCTGGGGGATATTAAGTATTGTTGATTTTGCTAGGCATTATAATGGCGTGGCAGTTGTTTTTCAAAATGTCTTTATCAATGACATGCATGTCTGAGAGTTACTTTAAAATACTCAGAAAAAAGTTGAGGGAAATAGATGAGACAATTGGCCATTTGTTGATAAATGTTGAAACTGGGTGATTGGTATATTATACTATTCTTTCTGCTTTGGTGTATATTTAAATTTTTCATAAGAAAAGTTATTTTTAAAAGCACATTCAAATAAATATTTTATGTAACTCTACCTACAAAAGCAGCAGAGCATGTAGATATATCTAAAATGAAAATATATTTAGACTTACACTCTGCTCTCTTGTTTTCACAAGATGCTAATGTGCAAATCCCAGACATTTTGGAAAAATCAATTAACTATAGAGCAATTTACCAGAAAAACTAAAAAGACAAATCACTTCAGTCAACACCATACTGTATAGCTTTTTGCACAACAAACATTAATCACAACACATTTATGCAATAATTTTCTTGTCAAGTGAACTTTTGGTCAAGCTTTAAAACAATCAGAAATTTTGTCAAGTGAACTTTTAATCTGGCAGATATATCAACCAAAGATAAAATATTAAGGGTTAAAGTAGTCAATAGGTATACAGGTCATTAAATTTAGGTGAATAATTCAAATGTGAAGTAGACTTATTTTTAAAAATCATTTAGTAAAATATATTAAATGAAATACATGTTTGGATGAATACATAGTTCTTTGTTTTTCAGAAAGCCCTGATCCAAGGCTTCAGACCCCAAAGCACGATAAGTACTTAAGATGAACTTACGGCAATTTTTCTCATCTGAAGTATCGTTATCGTGGCAGTTGTTTACACCATTGCAGACAAACTCGAGGGGTATGCACCTTTTATTACCACAAGTAAATTCCTTGGTGGCATTACACTCACTGAACTGGCACCCTTCTTCATCACTGTTGTCACCACAGTCGTTCTGGTGATCACAGCGATAGCGATATGGGACACATAGCCCATTGTCACAGGTGAAGGCTGTTGAACGGCAGGTGTGAAATGCTAAGGAGGAAAAAAACATTGAAGAAACCTCTTGATTTAAGCATCATCCTAATTTCTCAAAAGATACAATCAAATAGAATAAACACTTAGAGTTTACCTTCCAAAGCAAAAATGGCTGCAAAAGGGACTGCATGAAAAGTGAGATAACACTTTAAATTAGTTAGATTAAGCAAAATACGATAAATGTTTTTTTTTTAGCAATCGAAGTATTTTAAGCAAATGGGAAAGTCACTCTGTTTCTCTATCATCTCAACCACAGAAAAGCACATACAGTTTCTTTGCAGAGTCTATTAGAAAAAGGTAACTAACCTCAGAACTTCCTAAGACAGTCTACTGTGTTTTACGTATCCCATTCAGATGCAAGCTGAACATTGGGAGTGATTTCAATAAAATGACTGAATTAATGGTCTTTCCACTATTTAAATTAATAAAATAACAACAATCACCTATTGGAACCCTTAGTTCCACGTTGAGTCATGTTTAACATGCATCAAGCCTTATGCTGTGTTTTTTTTATATTGCTTCTCTTAAGCCTCACAAGAATCCTAGTAATAGCTCCATTTTACAGATGAGATGTCTGAGGCTCAGAGAGGTTAAGTAACTTTCCCAGGGCTATGCAGATTGTGTAAGTGGCACAGCAAGGATTTTAATTCAGCACTTTTGCTTTTAACCACTACAGAGGGGCTTCCTAATGAAGCTATTTCACAGCATATATACCAGCTTATATGTGGCTTAGCAGGAACACAGTCTGGCTTCTCAGGGTAAGTACTTTTCAGTTCTAATGGGATGTTTAGGCACAGACTGAATACCTATTTACACACAGCAGCATCCTATACCAAACACTTGCATAAAGGCAACCTCAGTGCCTATCAAAAGTTCCAGGAGCCCAACTCACCACAAACACTTTCCAGCTCATCACTGTTGTCACCACAGTCGTTTCTGTTGTCACATTTCCACTGATCCGAGATGCAACGCCCATTGAGGCAGGTGAAATTGGAACCCACACACCGTATGCCATTGTCCACAACGCAGTGTTTGTTGTTGTTGGCCAGATACCAGCGGCCCTCCTGTGGACACTGACACTCGGCGCCATGTGGACCTGAAGAAAGGTGGGCCCAGAAAAAGTAAAAGATTTGTGTGGCAGTCATATTTTTGCCCACAGAACAGCACTTGGCAACAGCCTCTACATTAAATGTGCTCTAAGACGAGCCATGGAAACTATTCCCACCAACCTTTCAATGTTATTCTGAGTCATTTTTCCATCAAGAACAACTCCCGCCATTTAGAAAACTTGCCCCAATCTTCAAACAACTTCTCATCTACACTGAAGCAATTACAATGAGTCTGCCCTCTCAGCAAAACCTGTAAAGCAACTGTATTAAAAGGCATATCTTCCTATGAATCTGTTGTTCTCAATAAAACCCGCTACGAAGCACATATCATATATCATAGCATCAAAATATTTCAAACTATAGATAATACTTCCTAAATGGAAGAATTAAATCTCAAACCCCCACCTTTCTACCTCCACCAGGCTTGAATTAAAAATGCCTTCATAAGAAGGTTTCATATCAAACAGAAAAATAAAATCAAAGCCTTCCTCTCAATATAGAAACTCGTAAGTCTATTTTTTCCCACATCAGGTAGGTAACGGGTCAACGTCATAACAAGGTTTGAGAGAATGTATCTCACACAAGTGCATGAACACCTGGTCATAACGTTTATGAACTACAAAGGGATCTCCCACATCTATTTTTTGAATTACCCTCAAATCAAGAATTTGAATATTATTCTCCTGTTAGAGGTGAATATTCCCTCAGCCTTCCCTAAATTGTTGTCATTATTATTACTCCCCTTGATTCTATCTTCACGGGCAATGCCTTACCTGGTGCACAAATATGGCTGCAGCCCCCATTAAACTGGTCACAAGGATTGCTACACTGCTGGGGGTGGTCCTTCACAACAACACGGATACTCATCAGCCGGAATGGAAAACTCGGGGTCATTGCAGTCTGACCTGATCCATCATATTTGTTGGCTCGGTAAATTTTTTTTGTGAACCACTCAGTCCAGTAAATATACTGGCCATTGACAGTCAAGCCAAAAGGACGAAAGATTGTGCTGACAATGACTTCACGTTCCGTGCCCCTTAGGGTGCTACGCTCAATTTTGCGCCTAAAACAAAGTTTAAAAAAAAAAAGATGCTGAAAGTCAGAAAGAGTAAGTTCCTCCAGGGCAGCACAATACCTGGGCCTAACCATTGCTTTACACAAGCCCTCAACTTTCTTTTCAAGTGGATCATAGGCCAACAAGACATGTTTTTAATGGTAATGGGAGGTCTTGATTTGCTTATCAAACAATGGCCTATATAAATCATTGGTTTCCAAATATTAATATAACCTACCTGTAACCCTATAAAAAGGACCAGGCTTACATTAGTAACATGAGAGTATTATGAAACAATACCATCAAATGTTAATTACACTTCCCTTCCTAGTCTCTTAATGAATTTTTCAATTTGTCACTTACCAAGTACCTTGACATATTTTGTTTTAAATGAGAAAATGAAGAAAAGATCAGGTCGTTAGGTACTCAGTGTCATAGTCCCAAAAACATAAAACAATCAAGCCAATGAAGTTTCCTGACATATAGATACCAGCCATTAAAAACAAAATCATCTTATCTCTTCAACTCATCCATTAGGATGATTGAAATGTGAGTAATTTGGGGGGTACTTGGAGAAGTTACACATAAAATTAGAGTTGACAAAAGTATGTAAGGAAAACATTATGAAATTGTCTGAGAAGAAGCTGGTTCAAGAAGAATCTATTTGAGAAGATAGCCAAAGTCAAAACTAAAGGAAAGCGCTTTTATAAGACACTAAACACTAAGGCCCAGAGAAAACTTATTATCACTGTGTATTTAAAAGTCATTCATATTTTATGGTAGTTACATGGGTCCTGTAGATCGGGGGTCCCCATCCCCCAGTCAGCAGACTGGTACCCACCCGTGGTCTGTCAGGAACAAGGCAGCACAGCAGGAGTGAGCAGCGGGTGAGCGAGCAAAGCCACCTGAGCTCCCCCTCCTGTTCCTACCCCTCAATGCTCCCCACCACGTGGAAAAATTGTCTTCCTTGAAACCCATCCCTGGTACCAAAAAGTTGGGGACCACTGCTGCAGATTATAGATTAAGCGATTACATTTGTAATTACAGTTGAAATTTAATTCATCTAGTAATTCACCTGTAATGCCTTTAGTTCATAATTATTCAATCTCCTAACACACATCAACTTTCACAGGTACATCCACCAAGCTACGATATAGTTCCTAAAACTATGATTCTACATTTTGGCCATGTCTATTCAGCATTTCATATTTTCATTCTATCAGGCAAATCTCTCTGCTTTGTAAGTGGAAAGAACTCTTCTTATCTGTGCCCACACAAATGACCAAAGACACATACAAACTAGCATCTGCCCAGTAGAGAAGGTCTTCCTCATGGTCCACAGTGAGCCCACAGGGCCAGACCAGGCTGCTGTTCACCACGGGCTCCTGGAAGTTTCCTCCCACTGTGGCTCTCTCGATTTTGGCATTAGTACCCCAGGAACTCCAGTAGATGTACCTAGTCATTCAAAAGGAGTCATAATTAATTCATCACAAGGAACTTCACAATCTTTACTTAAAAAAGAATGCTTCCCACCCACACAACGAGCCCAAAGGGGATTTACTGAGTCAGAGCATTGATTCCCTAGTATGCTGCCAATTTCCCTAGTGTCAGCATGAGTACCTTCCCAAGCCACTCATGTTCTTTCACTCTTGAATCAGTAGCTACAGTGTTACATGCCCATAAAGTGTTGGCCCTCATGAACATAAAATAACTTCAGGCCCCTCTCCCTTCAGCAATGGGTATGACCTTGTCTGTATGACCAAGAAGATGATAGCATACCCTCCGCAAGGATCTAACACAATTGCTCTTGGTTTTGTAACGTGGGCTATGACAGCACGCTTAGACCCATCCTCAGCCATGGAATTAATTGTCTGGTTGGTGTAGTCACTGTAATAAATTCTTCTATTGATCCAGTCAAAAGCAATGCCATCAGTAGTCCCTATATCTGGACACACACCAACAAACACACACATGTTAGAGTCTCATATGCATTTTAAAAGTACCTGGTCATCTATGTGTTGATCCCACTGTGTCCAAAGTAAGCCATACCTGGAGGGAACTTACCTGAAATAATGACAGTGGGAGAATTGATCCTCGCGTCCAGGTTAACATAGGAAATCTGGCCATGTCTAGCTTCTAAATTTTGTGTGAAGTAAATTCGGTTATTTAGGCTGTCATAGTCAAGGGCCATGACATGTCCTCCCACGCTTATTGCTTGGAAAGGTAGGCTATGGTCTTCAGGATCCAGGTGTAAGCTTCCCAAAGAGTTCTCCAAGGCAAAGATGAGGAAATTTTCTTTCGTAATGGTACAGCTCTTGCCATCACGGTCCAGCGTCCCAAAAACACAGCTACAGTTTGGGGCATTTGATCCAGGCAGGGCAAAGCAGAGATGGGAGCATCCACCATTATTTTCCAAGCAAGGGTTGTTGTTGACCTCAGCTGGTGACCGGGGCTGGACACTCTGGTCAAAGACAGTCACATCTCTTAGCCAATTGATATTGTCCCTGATCACTGCTGGTGGTTCCATATTCCCTGGTTCCTTGCTAGCTTGAAAGATTTTTTTTAAATTTCTGTCTACCCATATGATAGAACTTCCAAAAACAGTGATGGCATAAGGAGTTGGGTAGCGACTGCCATAACGAATCACTTTCAATTCCTTTCCCTCGATATCAATCCTTGAAATTACATCTAAAGTGTCATCAACCCAATAGACATAGCCATTTCTATGGTCCACTGCTAAGCCCCGTGGTGTGACAATGCCCTCTGACACAAGCACAGTCCGATTGGTGCAGTCAAGAAAAGCACGTTCGATCTTTGGGTTCTGCCCATAGTCAGCCCAGAAGAGGTATCTGTTCTTGGGGTCTACAACAATAGCCCTGGGCATGTCCGCTATGACTCTAAGGAGAACACGGCGATAGGTGGTATTGATCCGCAGAACTTCTATCAGTGTTTCAGACTCAAAAGCATTGATGAAATAAAGATTGTCTGCAAGAAAAAATAAAAGAGCATGCTCATAAATGGAAAACCAAGAAGAAAAAAGAGGATATTCAGAACAAACTATGTAAGGTTGATGTTTGGTTCGGTATATATTTTTTCAAAGATAATAGATGTCTGTTTAGACTTAGAAAAATAAATACTTACTCAGGATCTAGGGAAATTGTTTCTTCAAGCTGAAAGAGAATGCGCCTATCTTTGGTTTGTAAAGTACATTAGAATTCAGCAAATGTCAGAATACACTTTTTACGCAAAGGCTGTTTTCCAAGAATGTCCTTCCTTTTTCTACCTAAATGTTGAACACCTGCATCTTCAAAGACTTTAAATATACATCATGATGGTATGACTTCTACTCCAACATAAAGAAAAGGAGCAAAGAGGGAAAGCCGTCATGATCTCAGGGTGCTGATCAATGTCATAAATGCTCTTCGTGCTTAGCATTAACATGAGGGCTTGTCCCAGTCTTCCTAACTAGTATAGATGTAGTCATTCCATGAACCTTCTAAAGCCACCAAAACAAAACTATGTTTGCCTTTGAGCATTATAGAACAATGTAAATGCAAGAGTAAAAGAAGACCATGTTGTGAGGACAGTATAATGAAGAGCGATCCCACATTGATTCCATGTAGTAAAAGTCTGTTAAACTATCTACCATGTCACATCTACTTTGTTCCTATATCTGACTCAAACCTGCTCTACAAAAATCAAGCCAGTATGCAATGTTACTGATCTACTCTTTTCATTACCTATTTCCAGTCAGACTATAAGTGTATTCCAATCCTTTAATCCAAGGTTGGCAAACTTTTTCTAAAAAGGCTTGTTAATAGTAAATATTTTGGGCTTTGTAGGGCATGAGATTTCTTTCACATGTATTCATCTCTGCCACTGTAACACAAAAGCAGCCATAGACAATACATAAACAAATGGGTATAGCTGTGTTCCAGTGAAACTGAACTTAAATTCAACAGACAGTGTGCCGCATTTGGCCCATAGGACACAGACTACTGACCCCTGCTTTAACTCCACCCTCAGTAATAACATAGCAAATTCATAATCAGAAATGAGATTTAGGAACCCAATTAAAGCCTTATCTAACCGTACTACCATATTTACTATGTGCAATAAACTCTTATTCTAGTACCTGGGTTTTTATAATACATTTTAATAGTTCTATGTGATGTCTACTCACTAAGCTGAGGTAACACTCAGTGACACCTATCTTTATAGAATGGTATTATATCCTAATAATTATAATATATTTGATTCTCAGTGTTTCATTAAAAATGAGTGGTATTTCAAAATTAAGTACATGAATCAATACAACTAAGTTAATGTAACACTGAGTCAGGCATTTTAATAGAACTACAATAGAGGAAGTACCTAATTAAAAGGGGTTTATAATTTAACAAGAGGAAGCAATTAAGAGTTTGGCAACTAAAATTGTTCATCTCTAAAATAAACACTTGCCATTTCATGGTTTATATTATATTTTAATATCAGAAATACAGATCTGTAGCACATATAATGGTAGACTAAACTTTCTAGCATAAAATAAGATGACAGAGATACAAACACACCAAAAAAAATAATAAAATCATTATACACCTTACCTACCTGCTACCCAGTCCACTGCAATACCCCTCACTCCATTTTCTCCTATCCCATGTGTAATGATGTTTGTAAAACCAGACCCATCTGGTTTGATTCTGCGGATTGCATTATAAGATTTCTCAGAGATGCTAAAATCACACCAATAAATAAAGCCAGAAGATACATCAACATCCACATGCAGTGCATTTCGTCCTGGAATGTTTAAGAAAAGATCATTAAACAAGGCTCTAGCTGGAACTAGAATGTTTAAATGCCTGCCCTTCCTCTCAAACCCTCATTTCCAACCCTCTGCTCTGACTATGCCCCATTACAAAATAAAACTATTTGGTTCCCAGTTGGAAAGAGCACACCTACCATCCAGATCTTGATTTCTCACATTTTCCACAATAAGAAGCACTGGCTCCTAGGAGAAATGGTTGATTCTAATTTTGGGGTAGGGAGGTATGAGGTGAACCTAGAACACCTTACTACACCAAGAAACAAGGAAGCACTCAAACACTAATGGGATCATGTCCAAAGAACATAGGCAGCCCCTTCAAGAGGCCAAAATGGGTCAACTGGGGCACCATAAGAGTAATTATGTTAAATGAACAATTTGGAACATAAAGAAGAAATAATCATTCAGCCAGAACAGCAAGAAGAAACAAGATTTCAAAAAAATGAGGAGAGGCTTAGGAACCTCTGTGGCAATTTTAAATGTACCAACATCCAAATCATAAGGGTGACAGAAGGAGAGGGGGAAGAGCATGAAATTGACAACTTATTTGAAGAAATAATGAAAGAACACTTCCCAATTTGACAAAGGAAATAGACATACAAGTCCAGGAGGCACAGAGAGTCCCAAACAAGTTGGACCCAAAGAGGAACACACCAAGACACATCATGATTAAAATGACCAAGGTTAAAGATAAAGAGAGAATCTTAAAAGCAGCAACAGAAAAGCACAGAGTTACTTAGAAAAGAGTTCCCATAAAACTATCAGTGGATTTCTCAAAAGAAACTTAGCAGGCAAGAAAGGACTGGCAAGAAGTATTCAAAGTGATGAAAAGCAAGGACCTACAACCTAGATTACTCTATCCAGCAAAGTTATCATTTAGAATTGAAGGGCAGATAAAGTGTTTCCCAGGCAAGGTAAAGCTAAAGGAGTTCACCATCACCAAGGTATTATTACATGAAATGTTAAAGTGGCTTATTTAAGAAAAAAAAGATCAAAACTATGAACATTAAAATGGCAACAAATTCACAACTATTAACAGCTGGATCTAAGAAAACAAACTAAGCAAACAACCAGAACAGAAACAGGATCATAGATATGGAGATCATGTGGAGGGTTATCAGCTGGAAGGGGGAAGAGAGAGAGTGGGGAAAATCGTGCAGGGATTAAGAAACATAACTGGTAGGTACAAATACACAGGGAGATGTTAAGAACAGTATAGGAAATGGAGAAGCCAGAGAATTTATATGCACAACCCATGGACATAAACTAAGGGGGTGGTTGCTGGAGGGAAGGGGGGTTACCAAGCAGAGTGGGGGCAAAGGGGGAAAAACTGGGACAACTATAATAGCATAATTAATAAAATATTTTTTTAAAGTTGGGCAGAAAAAAATTATGAATTTTATAATATCATTACAAGATGATAATTTAGATGCATGCCTTTTAGGATATGAAGAAACAATGATGCTGTTTCTTCATATCTGAATGAGTACTTGTGAACACGGTCATCAAGCAGGAGCGTGTGTGGTGCCCGAACACTGACACCTTTCTCCATAAGTTTTTCTGTCTTTTCTGACCATTTCTCCCAACCCTTCATTCCCTTCACCCTTTTTTCTTCCCTTCCTACCTTTTCTTTCTATCGTTAGCCTGTGGCATGCACCTTCTGATGCTACTAAAAACTTAGTTCCTCTTGTGATAATACACATACACCTAGAAGCCTCTTGGATCATCTAGAAAGCAAGTGACCCTTTTATGCATTCATGGTGTGTAAGCCTAAAGTGTGGCAAAAATATAGTTACTGAGGAGAGACTAATAATGTCAGTTCATTTATTTCAACTCATCAAATATATATTAACAAATCAGATTGGGGGGACTATTTCATTACTATCCTAACAGTAGTATGCTCTCTGCCCTAAAATTTCCATTAATACTCAGGAATAGGGTACAGTTCTTCTGACCACCAACTCTAACGTTTCTTGCAATCTCACGCTATGTTGCTATAGGCCTGTCCCCCTCACCGCGTTCCATAGACCCACAACACCAGCATGCCCAGGGAAATTGTTAGGAATACTGATTCTCTAGCCCTACCGAGACTACTAAATCAGAAAATCTGCAGACAGGACCCAGATCTGTACTTAAAAAGCCCTCCAATTCTAATGCACACTAGAGTTTGAGAACCACTTGAGGCTGAATCCGTTCATTTAAAGAGAAAAACAAGCTTCATTATGTGCTGAATCCAAACACAGAGAAATGCTTTACAGCACCAAGGATTTCCACTTGGCACCAGATGGAGTCAAATCTTACTTAGAGTGGGGTTGACATACCTTGGCCTGCCACTGGCACCATGGCTTCTGAATGATCTGACAATTCCAGGCTAAAGCCTCTGATTGCAGACAACATCGAAACCACAATGAAAGAGCTATATGGAGAGCAGGTCCGATTATCAGGGTTGACTTTAAATCCAGTGGCACAGGCGCATGAAAACAGTCCTCCTGGTACAGGCAGGCAAATCTGCTGACAGGCATTCAGGTTGTTGCTACAGCCATTTGAGGATTCGGCGGAGTCTAAATGAAATCAAAATCAGTTTGTTACTTCTGACCCTACCTACTTGCCTCTCCACCTCAGACTTTTAAAATTGGGCCACCAAGTGATTCATTATAAAATTAATAACAAGATATAGTATCTGAGTTAACCTAAAAACAATACTTGAAAGACTAAACCTTATACAACTAACATCTAAAGTTATGAAAACAGGACTATAGCTCTTGTATAATAGAGAATGGAGCATCAGTTGCATTTCTTCCACTAATTGTGTAAGAATTAGGGAAGTCAGTATACAAATTCTTTTTTTTTTTTTTTTTTTTGCCTGCTTGGCCTATGTGCTGGTATTTAAAATGGTATCAGTTTAAATACATGATCAAGAATATGATAGGCATTTGTTATTAAATATATTAAATAAGAGTGCTTAAAGGTTTTATTTGCATGCATTAGAAATAATACCAGTGACAACCAACGTTATAGGAGAGCAAACAAATTGTTTGATAATTTTTGATTAGAGAGTGAAAGCTATAGAATAGGTCAAAACTATAAAAATAATCTCTAGATCATGAGGCTAATTTAAAGGGGGCTAAACAAAAGTTAGATTATTTCTGAAAAATATGTTGAAATAGGCACCATCTAATTGTATGCCTTTTAAGATTAAAAATTCTATTCTTATACATTTTCCCAGCAGTCATCCAATTAATATTTATTCAGCAAGGCGCCAGAACTATTGTAGTTACTGGGTAGAGAGCAAGAAACAAGACAGACAAAATAACTGTCCTTATGAAGGCCACATTCTAACTAATTGGAAACCCAGGCAATAAACCAATAGATAATATGTCAGAGATTGCTGTGAAGCAAAGCAAAGTGAGGAGTTTACAGTGAAGGGAGAAGAATGGGAATAAGCTCTCTCTGAAGCCAACCTGGCCTTTCAGATGCGAGATTAGTCTCAGACACTGAGCCATGCTTAAGGCGTGATTACCGTTTTTAAAACATTTTGCGTAATTTCAATTTGCATGCACGTGTATGTACATAGGTCTGTGTGTGTGCACATGTTTATATCTAAGTATGTAGGTGTGAATATACATTGTACATCCACGAATCTGTAGGTTTCAGTGACAAATACTTACTGTGTCTATGGTAAACTCGAAGTCCCCTTAGATTTGGCGTATTATCTCGCAAGACTACTTTGTTGGCCCCAGTGGCCTTATCAACTCTTTCAATGACCTCATAATGCTCATCAGTATAGTAGAGGAAGGAACCGTAGACAGCAATTCCCCAGGGGTGGGAAAGATAGTTTACCAGGACCATTCGACTTGTACCATCCACGTTTCCTCTTTCAATCTAAAAAATCAGAATTTTGTTACTGACTAATTCATAGTGAAATGAGAGAAACATTTCAAACTAATATATCTAACATTTATACAACCCTCTATCCTTTACAGAGATTTTTCATATCTATTTTCTGACTTGATAGTCACAATTGTACTGAGCAGTAGGCCAGGCAAATGTCATTGTGCCCATTTCATTGATAATGAAGCTGGAGTTCAAGTCAGTCGATCAACTTTCTCAGGTGGCATGGTGAAGAAATGGGGACTGACTCTCTTTCATCTCTGCATGTGATAGTTGGTCAAAGATACATAATTAATGCCTCTTTAAGTATGTCCGACTGTGGGTCATTACACAGGAGTTGGCTGACCCTGCCTCTGACGTCATCAACACCTTCTGCAGTGGGGATAGGAAACATGCCCCCCACAACCACAGAAGACAGCAAGGCTGGCGGGGCAAAGGTAGCGCTGGTGTAGCAGAACAGGTAACAAGCCTTAGTCACAATGACTGGGTCAACTCAAAAGGAACACGAAAGAATGAAGCTCCTATGAGAAAGGACAAGTGGTCTGCTTCTGGAAGAAAAACAAAATGTAGACATGGATGGCCTATTTCATTCTGAAAACTTTTCTCAAGCATCTCCTCTGTGCCAGGATCTGAGCTGAGTACTAGCAAGAGAGACAAATGAGGTCTGGCCCCCTGTCTCAATGGGCAAAGGGGCCCAGCAGCTGCAAGAGCAGGTGGTGCCTTAGAAACTGACAGGAGTTTCAGAATGAGGGTGGCGGGCAGCTGCTGAGGGAGTAATCTACAGCAGACTATAGCTGACCGAGCTCAGCTGAAATGTGTGGAGCTGCTTCTCTAGGCCAGGGTTCTAGGTTGAGCAGTGATCAAACCTATTGGTTGTGGTTTTCATGAAAACAACTTGTCTCCATCATGAGAGCAGGTCCAGGAATGAGGGCCATGGTCTAATCAAGGCTAGAGAGAAGTGGCTTGGAAAGGTGGAGGTGTCAGAAAAAGGCTGGACTTGAGGAAAGAGGACAAGGATTTTGTGATGATTAAGTAAGGACATGGTTATCAGAGTGAAGGCGAAATATGAGGGTTCTAGCCTAGAAGAAGAGATGGAGAGACACACCACTAACAGGCTCACAGACTCGGGAGGGCAGAGCAGAAGTAGAAGTAGGAAGGGAGGGAGATGATAGTGCTATGTGGGTCATGCTAAGTTATACGCAGAAATCATAGCACATGACAAGAGTTTTCTCATCATTGCACACATCCCAAACAACTCTGAACAGCCCAGATCAGCCACGCAGGCTCAGCAACGAAGACCAACAGACTAAAAGGGTGCCCATACCACTCCCCTGCTGGTAACAGCCCAGTAGAGTTTCTGATCCTCGATATCAAGAGTGAGAAACTCCAGGTGTTCAAGGTCTCCAGTGAAGAGGGTCTTTAGAGATGTGCCGTCCATGTTAGCACTTGCAATCTTGGCAGGAACCCCGCTGTCAGTTCCTTGGTCTGACCAGTACAGTTTCCTGCAAACATGAAAAAAATTAACATTTAGTGAAACAGAAGGTGGATTAGAGTTACTGGCATCCCTTATTTAAATATTTAAATGATAATGTGTATTCCTTCTCCTCAAGATACACACAATTCAATGGAGAAAGTCTGGTTCAACAATATTTTTTTTAAATGCAATGATGAGTACTAACCAGTATCAATGTCTATATATTTCCTAGTTATTACTGGGGTAGAGGTCACTTTAACTGTTATCTAAACCAGGAGGGTATCATCTACCATTGGTGGGTGATCCTTTAGCTTGCAAGGCCAAGCATGGGGAAAGCTTATCACTAAGGAGGGACCTACATCAACAGTCAGTCCCTTTCAAAGAATCACATGGTGCCCAGTACACTGGGAAGGACGAAGTTAATAAAAAGGTTGCCAAGTGCCTCCCTGCTCACCTCCCAGGCTTCTTACTTAATTATCCAAATCATCTCCCACAAGGCCAACTACTTTCTTATCTAATCTGACTTCATTGAAGAAAAATGCAACAAAATAGGAGACAGTAAATAATGTTATATACAACAAAATCATGGCTCTTAATCACATATACTCCTGGGTTATTGGTATTTATGTACAGGACTTATCAAATATACTAAGCTATAAACTCTTGAGGTTACAAAAGTTATAGATTATGTCTTTAATAATCTCAGTGTCAACCTATATACCCCAACTTTGGCAGAGAATGCTTTCACTCGCCAAAATCAATGTCTTCCTTTTCTTTCTTGGTAAAAAGCTGGACTCTATGTCCTGGTTTCCTTGCACTTAGCTGTGGCCATGTGACTGAATTCAAGCCAAAGGAGTGTGAGCAGGAGTAGTACACACTACTTGTAGGCCTGGTCCATGAAAACTACCCAGAACATTCCTGGATGTTCTCCCCTTCACTGCTCAAAAGATGTCAAGACCCAGGATGACCTTGAAAGTCTCCTACTGGAGACCCTATCAGCCTGAGTCCCTGAATGACTGTGTAGAGCAGAGCTTCTCCCACTTTCTGCCCAAACTCCACTGCCCAAATGAAAGACGAATAAACTTCTCTTTTCTTCGAGCTTTTATACAATTTGGATTTTGTTTTAATAGTTTACCGATCCTAACTAATAGACCATCCAATGATAGCACAATAAATAAATGTTTGATGAATAAAAAAGGAATAATGCATGAGCTTCAGTTTCAAAAGCAGAACTTTAAATCTAAAATAGTCCTTCTTCTAGAAAAAATAACTGAAAATTAGGACAAGCCAGCAATCATGGAATAAAATTTTTCTTTTAGTACCCTTTAAGGTTGCGGCTGATTTGCACATCACCCTTACTTGAAGCAGGGAGCTAGTACTTCCTCAGTCCCCTCCCAGGCCTGAGCATCTGCTGACTGTCAAACAGAAGGTCAAAATGCACTTGGTGTGAGATAACTATTTTCTTAAAAGGTCAATGCTCAGCTTGGGTTGGTGTGGCTCAGTGGACTGAGCACCGGCCTGAGAACCAAAAAGTCAATGCTCCTACTTTATAATTCATTATTCTAGTTTATAATACAGTATAAAATGAAATAAGTAATCAAACAGACCATAGGACTCTAGTGATTATCATTAATTTCATTTTCTCCTGTGTCCCCTGCCCTTGGCCTCTTCCATTCCAACCCTGACCAGTCTTTTCTAAAATACAGATTTGGTTCCATCACTTCCTTCCTCCAGATTCCATGCTGCCTTTTTATTTCTCTAAAGAACCAAATGCAACTCCTCAGCATGACATTAAAGCTCTCCATGACTTGTCCCCAGATGACCTCATCTGCTGTATGTCCCATCTGGTCAACTGACCCCTACTCTAAGCCTCTGACTCCAGCTCTCTGCACCACCATGCTTCTGCACCTTCAGTGCTCGGTTGGCCTCAAGTACCATTCCCCCACTGCAACCCATTCTCCAACTACTAAGCCTTTTCGTCCTTCAAGGTCTGTTTCAAATGTTATCTACCCCCTTAAAGTTTTCCACATACACTCAGAGTCAGAATGTATTGTTCATTCTTACAATTCTATATTTTTTTTAATGCCTAAAATTCTTGTTTGGAATTAATTTTCAGTCCAATGTTATTAATTTAAAGAACACAGAACAAAATACACATCATATCCTTCACATTAAATATACCACAGAGCTATTTCTCTTCCTCACTGAGATCTATACTTTTCAAATGTTGGGAAACAAAATCAGAAAATGTCCTAGGTTTGAAATCTTCCATTTAATCAGACCATAACACTCACAAGAATGGTGCTGTATGGAAGGCATGAGCCACTGATTAACACTCACCCATTAACAGGATCAATAGTTATGCCAACTGGAAAACCAACTCCAAGAGCTGTCCCATCATTGGTAATCAGTGTTTTTCTGTATCTGACATCTCCCCGGAGTGTCAAAACCTAGAGCATAAAACCACTTACTAGGGGAAGACAAAGAAAGCTGACATGAAGGAGAATATAAAACACGACGAATTCCAAAGCATGACCAGGGATGAATGGGAGGTTTTGCATGAGGTTCAGATAATTCCTAATTGCATTTCTGGGATATAAGGAAATCAGCTCAATAGAAAATGAGAGTAAGAAAAGAAAAAAAAATCACCTCTCAATGCCTATTTTCATTTCACCTAAAATTTCAGGAGATGGAATGCATATGAATGAAAGAAAGATCCAAATGGGGGAACACAGAGAATCACTGCTAGAAAGAAACTACAAGAACACGTTCAAAAAAAGATAAGAGAAAACTCTGTAAGACAAATGGGAACCCCATGGCTCTCCTGCATCCCATTGACTGGGCCATCACTGCACACACAGCTGATCAAACGATGTGAATTCACTCAGAGTTAAAGTGAATTCCAAGTTAACAGTCAAAGTTAAAATACATGAGTTCAAATCCCTGCCTTTCCAGGTCTGACTGCATGACCTAAGGCAAGTAAAATCACCTCTCTCAACTCAGTTTCTTCATCATTAAAATGTGGATGACACAATGACACCTTCTGCATAGAGCTCAGGGGACAAGGAGATAACACATATAACTGGTACAAGTGTATTTAATAAATGTTTCCTATTTTTCATTGGTCCATTTATTGGACACTTAGTAGGCACCAGGTATTACACTAGGCATTATTAGATAATCCTGTGAGATAGATACCATTATGATACCTATATTACAGATGATAAAAAAAAAGAGGTCTAGAAAGATTTAGTGTCTTTCCCAATGCTATCTATTTTTAATTGTTATTGCTATTATGTTATAATCACAGTGTTAACAGAGCCCTGCAACATCACAGAGAAATACGGATTACTGGACTAGAGGCAGTTTTTTAAGGAGCAAGGCTATTTTAATATGCACGTGAGAGGGTCTGAGGGGAGAAGATGTCTGTTGATTTGCATGAAGGTTCTCCTATAAAATTGTTTTTCAATGCAAATAGTTATTTGTGTGTCTGTGTTTCTCTCTCTCTCTCTCTCTCTCTCTCTCTCTCTCTCTCTCACACACACACACACACACACACACACACACACACACACACACACCTTCTCTCCCTGACTAAAATTTTCTCTCCTTTGGTACCTTTCTTTCTCTCCTACTTGGACTAAGACAATTTTTCTCTTTTCAATTGCTTCTTTCTTCTATAATTTCTCTCCTTTTTCAAGGCCTCAGGATCTCTTTAGTTCAAAGGAAAGTTCCTTCTTTGTTTTGTGGAATATATCAAGCTCTCTCTCACACAGCCATTCTGTCAGCTTCACTTTTCAGCTACAAAATTACTGTCAGGGAATGGGCACACAGCTACCCCTAGTGGAATACAATCTCAAACGTTTCTCTTTTATCCTGAAGTTGGAATTAAATGTGAATTACTCTTATGCTGGAACAGATATTGCACAGGTAAGCTGTAAGTGAACTCTAGTCTTGTTTTCTTAGGCAGCCCAACATTCTCCTGGAAAAGCCATAATTGATATTACCAAAGGAGAAAACCAATAAAAACACTAAAAGGACAGTTTACCTTTGAATCATTATTCTCAGAGGTCCTTCATGGATATTCTAAATATATTAACGGCTTAAGGAAAACAGGGTGCTGCACCCACAGGCCACCTTAGCATCATGAAGCACTTTTACTTATCGAGCTAGTAGCCCCATTTTACAGGTAAGGAAAGAGAGGCTCAGAAGTTAAGTAACTTTTCCAAGATGAAGCAGCCTGTGAGCAGAGGAAATACAGCCCTCTCCCCAGGAACAAAATGTATCTTTATATCTCAGGGTCTTGAATAAAGTGTTTTTTTTCTACCTCGGCTGCCTCTTCCTTATTTCTTCACTTGATAGAAATAAACATTGGTTATCCTTCAAGACTCAGCTCATCGGTAACCACTTACGAAAAGCCTGCCATTCTTTCTCCCGCACTTTCACCTCTGCCCCCAACCACACGGCCCTTGGTGTTCACGCTTGTGCTGTGCTTATTACACCAGAGCAAACATATTTGTTTATGTGTTTAGCTCTTAGGTGTGTGAGTTATTTAAAATCAGGGGGAAAAAAATGTTTTATTTATTGTCTAATGCCCCGGACTAACCATGGGGCTGATCCACAGAAAGCATTTACTAGTATTCACTGTCTGAAGGAATGAGCAAGCAAGCCAAACTCAATGCCAGGTCTTTGGACTCCAAAGCAAACTGCACCTCACTGCACTGGGGCGCAATGACCAACTTTAGGGTTATGTGGGTAAAGTGGCCTCACCCAGGTGTGCACAAGCACAGGCAGACACTCAGTTATTTTTCAACTGGTGCTTTTCCATTCTACCGAACACTGATGGAGGAGACGTGTTCCCTACGTTTGGAAAACGATCAAATCAAAAGGGAAGACCCCCATTTACAAAGTAAGAGACCACAAGATGGTATAGGAGCATATTAACTGTCATTTGCAATTAAAGTAGTTTTGTACTGAGTGGAGTCTAGACAGATGTGAGTTCCGTATTAAGGATCTTAGGCTGTAAATTTTGCACATGTTTTGACAAGAAGGCGATATTTTTAGCTGACATGATGAACAAATATGTTCTCTTACTGACAGAGCAGTGTGGGAGTGGGGGGGGGGGCATGTTAAATCAGGCTGGATTGCTGGAGTTATGATTTATACCAAGGCAAAGTTAGAACACTGCCCAGTTCATGGGCAGTGAAAGTGACTGTTAAGTAAATTCTTAACTTCTATGGACTCCAGGTTCTTATTTAAAAGACAAAGGGCTTGAACCAAATAAACCTCCAAGTTTTTCCTTAAGTTGACAGTTGATGACTCCACCCAGTTTGCTATATTGTGGTGGATTAGCATTTGTGCATATTGCAAATGTCCTTCTCTCTGTGAATGGTTACTACACTTGCCTGCCTGCCCTTGGGAATGTTGTGAAGATTAAATGAGATAATGTTTGTGGAAGGCCATTGTAAACTGTAAAGCACTGTCCGACGTGAGCTCCTATCAAATCTACTGTAAATTAGCCACTTGGCTGCTGTGTGCATTCTCATCTTTAGTATTTGGCCTTCTGTACCCCCAAAGAACAACTAACTTGCTAGCTGGTGCCTAACTCAGAGTAGTGGATTGTCACGCTACACGGCTGTTAATTGTCCCTCTCACAAGACCTTCTCTTTGCTTTAGAAATTTTCACTTTCAAAATTATTATGGATTAATCATCCCTTACGTGTTTTAACCTTGTCCCAGAGTGGAGAAAACCAATACTAGTCAAGTTACTTCTGATTTACTTCGTGTGATTTCATACCTGCACCCCATCTAGAATTTCTTCTGGGAATTAGAGTAAAAAAGAACAGTTATCGCAAAGAGGAGAGTATCAAAGGAATTAGAATCAAGTTTCTACTTTCTGTTTCACTGTTTGAAAAACTGTATTGGCGCCATAGAAAGATTTCCATCTTAGAACAGAGGTAACCTATAAATCAGGTTTAGGACTAAATAGCATTGAAAATTTGATGAGAAAAGATAGTGAAAATCCTACTGCTGACTGCTATAATCTCCCCTTTATGCTGAACTCTTCATAATTTTTTTTATCCTTTTATATATTTTTACAAAGTATCTTAAATCCTTCTATAGCAACAAGTTAGTATTGATATTTAGGAGGAAGCCAAATAGGGCAGTAAAAAGTTCCAATAATATATTTTTAAGTTGGTTTTCCTCCTTAGCTTCAGAGACTTTGAGAGCTAATACTATTATCTCTTTGTTTTTGCTTCTGCTTAAAAATAATTTCAAAATCCATGAAAGCATTTTCTGAGAATAGATTTTACATGAATCAGAAACCAGTGTTTGTTGCCCTGGCTGGTGTGGCTCAGTTAGTTGGGCGTCATCCTGCAGACAGACAGGTCATGGTTTCAGCTCCCCATCAGTACATGTGCCTGGGTTGCAGGTTTGGTCCCCAGCCAATCGCTATTTCTCTCTCACATCAGTGTTTCTCTTTCTCTCTTTCTCCCTCCCTCCCCCTCTCTCTGGAATCAATAAAAGAAAAAAAGAAAAGAAACCAGTGTTTGTGTACACAGTATTATGGTAGTATTATGGCATCATTACCTCAATTGACTGAGTTCCAGGATTGGTGTAATAAAGGTTTTTGGATATCCGATCTAAGGCCAGGCTCATAGAAGAGCCCAAACTGGAGAGAGGAATTAATACTGTCCTGTTGGTGCCATCTGTCTTCACTCTGTGAATTTCACCCTGGAAAGAAAGACAAGAAGTGAGCTGTTTCAAGGCCACAGCTTCTCCATGGAAAACTTCTTTCAGTATGGCTACCGCCAGTTGCTATGTTTCTTTTAACACTCCTCAGACTTGGAGAAAAGTCAAAGGTTCAGAACCATTGGGTAGCCTCATTGTGTATAATGCTAATGCAACAATACTTTGAAAACACCGATTTTTAAGTGTGTCACAGGAATACACAAGGCTTACCATTCAGACTATCTCTGATATTGGCTACAGAGATTTATTTCCAAATTAGCAAAGGCCAGAGTCATATAAAAATAACCCAAGTCACAAAAGGCCAGGAGTATATTTTGCATCGTGTGGCATCAAGTATCAAACACAAAGACCTTTCCTCTCTTCCTCATTTGTATTCCCTTTGCCCCTTCCCTATCCTCACAGGTTTCTTTCCTAAAGGGTGAGGAAGGGACCCAATGGGAAAGCAATTGGAGAAGTGTTCTTTTTATCCTCAGGGTTTGCGAAGGTTCTGAATGAAAGGCCCAACAGTCACAGCAAATGCTTTCCTGGAGTTCCCTTAAGGAACTAGTGCTTATAATCTTGAGTTATAATCATTTTTATGTTAGTTTAATATCTTCTACAAGCTTAAAGCTCCTTAAGAACAACCTTTGTGACTGCTGCTTCTAGGAATATATTCTGCAGCTGGAATCGGCTAGTTCAGTGAAGGGCAAACAGTAAGCATTTAAAAAGTACTTGTTGAATGAATAAGAAATACCCAATAGCTTAAGTGTGCTTAATATTCTAAAACTAAAGAGAGTTCTGATCTTTGCTCCAGGCCAACCTCCCATTTACATCCCTCACTGAATTAAAAAAAAAAAATCCATGGTTAAGTTCATTTATTTCTGGATCATTTCCCTTTTATTCACCCAGCAAATGTTTACCTATAAGAAGGCAACAGTGCAGGCACTTTGCAAGTTATATGCTTTGAATGTTACTGAAAACTTACTGGATTCTCAACCCAGTAGATGAATTCCTCTGAGTCATCAAATTCAACGTCATAACCATTCTGTATCCCTGATATGGGGACCATAGCATCATTGCTCTTCACCTCAGGACGAAGGGAGATTCCAAAAATGACACTGCGCCTTACAGTTATTAAGAAAGGTTGATCATCTGTGAAAATAGCAGAATATCAGTCCAAATTATATCTCACTATTCCCAGACATTTAGAATAATGAAAGACAGCATAATGTTACCATCTTATGGGATAAAATGTCATTGCAGCAATCAATATAATGCACAGTAGATATTTCATCAGACAACTCAGGGCTGTCCATGGGGTTTCAGTGTGTCGCTGGGTCACCAGACCTTCAACCCCGCACTCAGTGCTTCTGGATTGTCCCGAGGCAGATTTACGCTACCCTTCGTTAGTTCCTTACTTACCCATCACAGTCAAGAAGTTCCTTCCTTTCTACCAAGACAAAAACCTCACTAATATTGAATAACTTAAGAAAAGTTGGATTTTGAAAAAAAAAAGTGAAAGAAATCATAAAATATTCTTGGTGAATGGCAGTTTATTATTTTTAAGTATGTTCAGAATATAAAGCAACTCTACAAAGTGTTGCCTAGTATTCATTAGAGATATTAATTACTAAATGAATCAAATGTATAATCCCACCAATTGTTGTTGAGTAATGTCTGTCTTCTGCACTCAGTTCTAATTCCCAAATGGCAGTGATTATGTCTGACTGACCCACTATTATGTCCCCAGAGCCCGGCATATAATAATAGCCTAATAAATATTTGCTCACTAAATGAACGACCACAGAAATGAATAAATGGATAGGTGCATAAGTGAATAGGTAAATAGTGTCTTCTAAAGTTCTTAAAAGTATTTGTATGTTGCAGCTTAAACATCCTCATAATATCTTAAACTATCATTCTCTGAGTCTCCTCAAAACAATGAGATCTGTTTTCAAAGATAATCTTTATCATAGCTATATAGTCCCATTATCACAAAATATATAAATTAATGAAATTCAGGAGTGGGGTTTTACTTTATAATTCCTTTCTAAGAAAAGAAAAACTTCAGAATGTGACTTTTGTGTTATTAAGACACATATTTCACATATTAAGACAGAATATAAAATGATCAATCATTGTATAATTTTCATGGGCTAAAAATGTTTCATCATTTTGATAATCTTTGAGAAGTTTTACCTCTTCAGCAGGATTATTGACACTTTTTACTTACTTTCACATCTCTTTCGCTTTTCCTTGTTCCTGGCACTATTAATATTGATAAATAACTCAGCATTTATTAACCTCATACAGATTTAAAGTGACTTTTGCAACTATTAATGCTTTCTGATTTACAAAGTTCCACAATATATAGCATTTAGCCTGTCACAACAAGCCTGCAAAGATGTTTTCAATTGAGGCCAATGAGACTTGTGAGGGACATGTGACTTCTGCAGGAAACAGCGCAATGAAAGATTAACTCACAGGCCCGTCCTCTCCCAGCTGCCCCACACTGCCCCTCTCCCGAACGACCACAATAGCCATAATAATTGCCCCCGTTAATCAAGAATATGTGCCACACAGTATACGCCAGGCAAATATTATTTACTTAACTGTGTTCCTGAAGCCTCATAACCCTGTTTGTTAACAAGTTACACAACCACACATACACAACTTTCAAATAAGGCATGAAGAGACAAAGCAATTTAACCAAGCTCACACAGCCAGGGCTCTTGGACTCCAAAAGCTACGTCCTTAATCACTGCTCTGCAAAAAGTGCACGCAGGGTGCTACATAGGACTGTCAATTACCACTCAATCCATTTAACCTAAGAGCAATAGTAAAAAAAATAAAAGCTATATTATGAGTTTCAGAGGTACTTGAAAATTATATTGAGGTATTTAATTATTTATTGATTATATGTTATAACTGCTCATTGGTTCAGTAAAACAAGAATTATTTCCCAATTTCACAGAGGTCATTTTAAATTTTACTTACTCAAAACCTGATACTTTCCTTTTTAAAAGGTAATTTTCCCCTTGCTTAACTGGAGGAATTCTCAACCAGCACGCTGTTTAGGGCCTTACAAACTTTGCATTTCTCATCCATCAGTCATAGGCCTTTCTGATTCCTCCGAGGAGCTCTTCCCTCAAGCACTACTCAGCTCTTCCCCTTCTTAGGCTGCTACTCCTTCCTGGGGATGTGTCTCAGGCCTTTATCTAATCGCTGGTCTGTCTGACCACCAACAAACATTTGTGGGCAATGGACCAGAGGGTGGGGTATCATTTAATGCTACACTGACAGAAAGTGTGACAGCCAAAGTGGCGGATGATGCCAGAGAAGCCCCAGAAAGGAAGTGACCACTGAGACAAGTGGCCTAGAAGGGCGCATGAAAAGCATTCTGTGGAAAAGGGAAAAGGAGTGATTTTATGACACTATACACCTATAAAGGAGCCAATGGGTGAAAAATACAGGAGTGGAGAAGGAGAACAAAGTGTTTTAGAAAGCTTGTCGCTTACTCAACATTCATTGAGTGCCACTGTGTGCCACAAACAATAAGCACATAGCCACGAATGTGGTGGAGGCTTTGAACTTCAAATCCAGACGGCAAGACAAAATATTAATAGATGTGCCCTTACTCCCAGGAAAGAGTAGGCACAGAAGAACTTAGGGTTGGATGAAAGGTTCAGGAGAAGGTGATATTTAAGCTGTCCATGGTCAGTATGTCTTTTGAAATGAAAGATCATTTATTTTTTGTGTCCATGTCATGATTTCATTAAGATTAGTGTTAGCAAAGCAGAGAAGTGAAAAGACGACAATCAGGAAAGAGACTGATGTTGTCACTAAAGGGTGACATGTACGGCTCTAGGGCCTAGGTCCTACTTAACTCAGGTCTTGCACAAACTGACCAGCATGGCAACCTTTCCTAGGGCACGGGCAAGGAGTGTTTCTTTCTTCTTTGGCACAGAATCGCTGAAGCAATTGCCTTGTGTGCCTCAGACTAAGTCAGAAACCTGTTTTGGATTTGAGATTATTTTATAGGGTATTGGGGAGATGCTCTGATTTAAGTTTTGTTTATTTGTTTTTGGCATTGTGGGGACGCATTTTCTAAAGACTAAAAAACTATTCCATGCAAAGAAACTTTTATAACATAACATTAGGGAAAAAATAGAAACATCCCATAATTCCCCTTCCCAATTGTAAGGACTATTGGCTCTTGTGTGTGTTGTCTTCCAGACTTTAACACGTTTATACGTGACCAAACTTAGCCAGCACCTGCTTTTTCAGCTAATCTTACCACGTAAGCATTTCCAAAGATATACCAGACACTTAGTGAACACTATTTTAAAGGTTATTGAACATGTAAGTTCAAGTAAAATGTTTCCATCTACAAATGTTAATAGGTCTTCTAAGCTTCTTGGTGAAAAAAACTGTGTTACTGTTAACATACACTGACACTCAGTTATCCAACTGGTTCTGAGAAAACAGTTGGAAAATAGTGAAAAAGTTCCACCTCAGTAAAGCCAGCCTATAGAAAAACCACTGGTGGTAGAATTATTTGTGAAACAACAAAAGGTGCTATTTAGAATTAACATTTATCAATCACCATCAGATAGTACTACTGATTACACCAATCCCCAATGCACAGTTCAATAGTCTTTGTGTGGTGAAAGAATGCTTTGTATCCAAAATGTCTATAGCCCAGTTTAATCTTCTGCTGAAAGACTCTGAGGACACACTAAATTAAACAGTGTCAACACGGATTAGGTGCATAATAAGTCTCTGAAGAAAAATGGCAAATGCCAATCCCTTTGTAAGCATTACCAATAATTAAAATCTTTCATCAGGAAAGAAACATTGCAAAATACTACATGCTGATGGAATGAGCCTATATCTATATAACCTATAAACACCATAAATTTACTGGATTCAGCATATAATTTTCATTTGAAAACCAAATTTTCCTCTAGATTAGGGCTCTATTTTCTCTTAAGAATTTTTATCATTAAATATTTAATTTGGAAAAAACATTTAATTTGAACTTAACTACAGCCATTCTTATGAGTATCAAAACACATTCACTCCTCTTCACTGAGAAATGAAAGAAACTTGAGTTTAAAATAACTCTTTAGATTTTTAGGCAAAGTCAAATGATTTTTTTAAAAAGTTCATTATAGATCAAGTACATACTCCAGAAGAAATCTCTTTTGTGAACTGACTACATCTTTTCCTTCCATTCTTACTCCCTTCACATACTCTTCAATTAACCCCGTAAAATATCTAGGATGAGATAAAGATTAAATTGTTCAAATAATCGCTTGACAATATTTCATACAGCAGAAACTCACATTTTAAAGTTTTGAATGATAGTAAACGTATTGAAACCTAGGCTGCACCATTCATCATTGACTATTGGTTATGAGAACAAAAATCAAACAAGGATCCTGAAAAATGAAGTCATACACCAATGTCAAGAATTTTAACTTCAGTGCAGAATTTGGAATTTCCATTACCATGACTAGTCTAGGGGTAACCAGGTAAGAGAAAATGTGAAGTTAAGGGTGGTTGAACCATATGCACAGGTAATATTAGCTCCACACACAGAAACCATACGACAGAGGTACTTGATTGACTAGACAGTCACCCCACAGAGCTCAGCCTCCGCAGACACCTGCCGAATCAAAGGGAACACAGCGCATACTCCATCAGCAAGCGGGTTAGAGTTTATGCAGCTTGGCACAAACCAGGGCAAGCTCCACCTGCCAGGCACTCTTAAAGGGCGTACAGTACCTCTCAGGCAAGTCACAGAATCGTGGGAGAGGCTCCATCCAGAGGGACAAGCGCAGGAGTAACGCTGTGGCCCCTGGGAGGAAAGCAGGCACAGGTGGCTGCAGGGGGCGGAGGCACAGGAATTTATACCTGCAAGGGAAAGGGAAGTACACGTTGTTGAACAGAAAACCCCCCACATTAAAGTGCACAGGATGAATGGGCAGAGAAAATGTGACATATATTTATATATACACATACACAATGAAATAGTATTCAGCCATAAAAAAGGTAATCTTGTCATGTGCAACAACATGATAGACCTTGAAGGTATTATGCTAAGTGAAATAAGTCAGACAGAGAAAGATAAATACCATATGACTTCACTTATAAGGAAAAATTTTTTAAAAGAACAAAAAAAATGAAGACATGGAGAACAGATTGGTGGTAGCCAGAGGCAGAGGGTTGGGGTGAGTGAAATGGTAAAGGTGGTGAAAAGGTAGTGACTCCCGGTGACAAGACCCATCAGTTCTGGGAATGTAATGTACAGCATGATGACTATAGTTAACAACGCTATATTAAATAATATTTGAATGTTGCTGAGACTGTAGATCTTAAAAGTTTCATCACAAACAAAAGAAAATTTTATAACCATAGGTGATGATGGATGTTAACTAAACTTATTGTGGTGATCATTTCACTATACATATAATGTTGTACACTGAGTTACATTGTTGTCCTCCCAGAGGCCCTAGTCTTTGGAGATACAAGTGTATTATGTTATCCCTGTTGGTTTTGTTTTGTTTTTGTTCCCTAAACTACCCTTCCCTCACACCATGCTTTCAACATAAAATTCATGAGGAATAAGAGGGAGGAATGACTTGCCCAAGGTTACAGATCAATCCTGTCTATAACCGGATTATGAACAAACCGCTGATTAATCCTGAGCTTAGTACGGAAACATGATGCTAAATATTATGTGTCTTTTTTCATGACCAAAGAGAAGTCTTTTTCCATTAAATGAAACCAAGGTACACGTTCCCTACGTGACCTTTACAAGTAGCCACTGTTGACCAAGTTTTGGTTAGATACTATTTTATCTTTCTAATGATGCCACCTTTGCACGTCTCTGTTCCTTGTCAAAACAGATCCTGTGTGCATCCCAAGCTCACAGGCTGTTCTCTAGGTCTTATGTTCTTATTACATACCTTGTCAGACTCATTAATCCATTCGTTCACTCCAAAATGTTAAGCCTTCACTATATACCAAACATTATTCCAAGCACTGGGAATACTGTAAACATGGGGCAGATAGTCTAACAAAGGGAGACAGAACTAAACTCATAAATTGTGTGATTTCAGGAGGTAGAAGATGGTAAAAGGGGGATAAGTGGTGAGGGAGGTGGCTTCACTTGGCATGGTGGACACATAATGCAATACAAAATGATGTATTATAGAACTGCACACCTGAAACCTATATTAATTTTATTAACCAATGTCACCCCAATAAATTCAATATAAATAAGTGAATAAAGAAAGAAATGTGTGGTTGCAAAGCACGAGGGTAAAGAGCAAATAATTATGAAAAGAGGAGGCTATTTTAGATGGGGTGATCAAGGGCCAGCAGGGAGAGATGTTCCAGGCAGAGGGAAGAGCTAGTGCAAAAGTGCAGGGGCAGGAAGTTGCCTGGTATGCTTCAGGACCAAAAGAAATCCTCGGAAGTCCAATGAGGCAAGATTAAGTGGGAGAAGGGACTCTGGAGAAAACAGGGGCCAGATTCTGAAGTGTGATGAGAAACCACCGCAGAGTTATGAGGAGAGAAGATTAAGTGACTAAGTCCCTCCACACAGTTGAAGGAACACGACCTAGACCAAATTCTTAAAACACCTAGCCACCCACACCACACACTCTAGGATGACATGGTGGTCACAGGAGAACAGGTGGCCGCAGGGCCATGGTGCCAGAATGAATAAGTCCTAAAAATAAGTGGAAGTGATAAAAGGGTCTAAGGGACTATGTATCTGGTCTATGCTGTATTTGTCAGCCGAGGAGACTGAGACTCAGAGAAAAGTCACAGAGGCAGTGGTCAACTGCCAAATAAAATGACACAATTTAGATCTGCTGTTGCTACATACCAGATTTGAGTCTCCCATGGTAAAAAACAATAATAGAAAGGTTAGGAAAGAGGGAAGAAAATTCATTGCCCAAATGGGTCTGCAACACTGTGCATTTTACATTTCCAGGACAAGTGTTTTCCAAGCTATTCCCAGGCAGGATGTCACTCTGCCCCTTTCAGTTGTCTCTCACTTACCATTTGGCTGTTTCGAAGGATGAACCGCAACAATCCCAAGGGGCTGGTGCACATTATAAATTACAACTGACTGGTTTCCCCCATGCCACTTGTTGGCTTGAGTAACCTGTTGAGTTGCACGGTCAGTCCAGTACACGGAATCTTCAAAGAGAGTTAGGGCATAGGGATGCCGCAGAATCTGTGATGCAGAAGAGAACAATGAGATCTCACCCAGAAATAAAAACCAAGGAGAACGAACTAGACAAGGACACCCAAAAGATAGTTTCCTTTAATATTTAATAAAAACATAGGGGAGTCATTGTTCAAGAGACAGACAAAAAATATACTGCTTGACCTATTTCCCACTATTAGCACTCAAAAGCCTTTCACGTACATGCGTCAGTTAGCCTTCATTTTCACTCTGGTAGTTGCACCGGGCATTTTCATTTACAAATGAAAGCAAAGCTGAAGCTCAGAAAGTTAAGGTGACTTGTCTGGATCCCTTACTCGCAAGGCCTAGCCACCGCCCCATTACCACCACTCCTTATCCAGGGGCATTTCCACCGTCTCGTTCTGCCATTCGCGGACGCACGTAAATCTGACACAGCGTAGATGCCTATTTCCTGAAGGTAGGGAGGCCCTCTCAGGGTCTCTTCAACTCACAGAACTATAGACAATGACAACCTTAAATAGAAGCTATTAACAGCTCTGTATTTTCCCATAACTTGTGAAAATAAATTCCACACAATTTCCTGAATAAAAATACAAAACACCTAACAGGCTATGCCTGAGAATGTAAATATAATTAAATTATTAATATTTCCTAAATACTTTTTAAAGGCACAGAAGCAACAGGTTAGCACCTACAGATCAATGAAATCGCAGGAGCAACCTGACCATGAACTAGAATAAAAACGTATTTTTTTTCTGTTCGTAACGAAAGATGAATTGGTCCTTGTTCCTGCTGACGTTTACCTGGATTAACCATGTAATGCCTGGAACACAAAAATTAAATTCTTCATTTTCTTGTTTCTCTTTCTGCTTTCCACTAAGACACTAATGTGGTTTCGGTTTAGTTTTCCTCACTACCAACTTACCAAGTCACTGGCTATCACCTGCCTCCGATGCTGTCCATCGTAATCACAAAAATCTAAGTAGTCAAGATAGGCATCCAGGAAGTAGAGCAGCCTGTTGGGGTAGTCAATAGTTAAGCCATTGGGCCATAAGATCTTGTCCTGAACAATGACAGTGCGCAAACTGCCGTCCATGCTGGCTCTCTCAATACGTGGGTGGTGGCCCCAGTCAGACCAGAACATCAGATGGTCACTGTGAAAAGAAATTGGTTACCAATTGGAGAGGGCCTATTTCAATACACAAAATAACTGTCGTCATAAGTAACAGAATATCGTGTTTACACTCTAAAATAAATCATCTCCGATTCAGAATACATGCACAGAGCTTATTATTTCCTCTGAGTGTTCCAAAGTAAAACGGTGATCATAATGCAATCACAAGCCATCTAGGTGTTTTTATAATGTTCATAAAACACGCAGTACATCATGACACTGAAATATCTCAATGACAATTCATGTTTCTGTACCATCAATAAATATTTAATCTAGAAAAATCCATCTGTCCTTGATTGTCTGTCTACCATGTAATATTTAAGAGAGTCTGTTTAACATCAGAGTGGAACATAATTTGCCCAACTTGTCATCTTCCAGACAAGAATCTAAGTTAGAGAATCTAAATAAATTCAAGAAAGGAGACCCTCAGAAGTTTCTAAACACATGGGGGAATTTCTCCTTCTTCCCTTTTAGGACCAACAGGCAAAAATTTTCTTTCTTATGTGGCATAAAAGAGAACTCTAGTAAACAACATGAAATCAAAGCAGAAAAATATGGCTTTTTTTTTAATAAAACCATGAGGTATCAAAGTTATAGCAAACTGGCCCTGACTGGGTAGTTCAGTTAGCTAAAGCATCATCCCAAAACACCAAGGTTGTGGGTTTGATCCCCAGTCAGGGCACATTCAAGAAGCAGCCAATGAATGAATGCATAAATAAGTGGAACAAAAAGCGATGTTGTGTGTCTGTCTGTCTGTCTGTCTGTCTCTCTCCCTCTCTCTCCCTACCCCCACCTACCATCCCTTTCTCTCTCTTTCTAAAAATCAATTTTAAAATTGTTTTTAAAAAGTTACAGCAAACTGGCCTATCTATGGAATATTACAATGTGTATTCATTAGAAAATTATATGTCTATACCAATCATTTCAATAATCATATTGCCAAGCTAATAAATCAATGTAGTCTTAAATAGTCAATTGCTCTTGCATTCTTTACGAAGAAGACTGTTCAGATAAAGAAAAGAGAGCACCAGTTAGATGTCTACCACTTGTACAAAAATGTTTAAACAATGAATTATTTCAAATTTTGTGATATGCACACCAGTCACATCATGCTCCTGTTATTGTCCCCTCATTATAACCATGTCAAAGCGACATCATTGAAAAAAAAAAGTCTTACCTGACTCTAGGATCCAATGCTAGTCCCCTTGGCATTGTTACGTTGTGACTAATCAGCACAGTCCTGTGGCTCCCATCAAGTTTAGAGACTTCAATTGTTTGCAGAACATAGTCTGTCCAGTAAAGATTGCGACCCACCCAATCTACCACAATACTTTCAGTCATGGTGACACCACTGTCAAGCACCTAAAGACAAATGTGAATAAAGAGTGAATTCTAAAAGGGATAAATGAATGATAACATGGGAAAAAGGCATCTAACTTGTCTTATGTTTGCTTGTGAGCATTATAAAATTCTGTCTTCCCATGTAAATAACCCCCTGATCAACACTAAACTTTTATAGGAAAAATATACAAGATTTTATAGAATTGAATACTCTAAGATAACTCTGTGGTTGGATTAGTATGTAGTTTCATTTTGGTTTCAAAGTGTTTTCAATTAACAAAAGCTCTATCCATTCACTAAATCGGCAACCCTAAGAAACTTTATAATGTTCAGATGCCAAAAGAAACACCTTTATTAAGTGCCAGCTGATTACAAAATGAAGTTCTAAAGGGCAGAGGAAACATACCACCAAGGGTCAAGAAACTGAAATGGGGAGACGGGCTGAGAAACATAACTACGTTAAAACTAAGAAAAGCCTCCCCTAACTCCCCCGCATGTTCCTTTGCTCTCATTCACTACGAAAAAGTTGCAAAAGGGACCTCATAGAGTTTGTGAAGTCTCCGCACCCTGTGAACTGGAATTCAGAATAATGGATCTGCCTTCAGAGGCTCCATTTTTATCTAAAACATCCACAGATTCAGAATTATAAATGTCGAGGCCTCTTGGGTAAAATGTGGCCCAAAGGGGAATACGAGAGCTACCCAGGATGCTGAAAGGCCTTCTCTCACTGGGGAATAATAGCAAATAGACCCAAGAAAGGGGAATCAGTCAGACCAAAAGTCAGTAGACATGTACTTACTACTTTTCTGTCTGTTCCATTTTGAAACGCACTCCAGATTTTACCCTGAGTTCCATCAGACCAAAAGACACGACCACTGACTGAATCAAAATCAACAGCTACAATGTGAGAACCATCCGCAACAAGTGCATAGATGTTATGGACCTGGGATGTGATATTGTCAGCAATAATTTGGTTCTGACTTGCCACAAGTAACAGAAGGCTTTCAGATGCTGTTCAAGAAGGAAATGCAAAAATGTCAATGAATCAGGAGGTAAACAAAACTAAAGCTTCTCGAATATTTGATGTAATACTTTTGTAATACTTTCAGATGTAATTCCAAACTACAGCAATTGGAAAAAACAAAACCCATCTAAGAATTATTTTCAATCATTTAATTCCTTGCCTAAATAGTTAACTGATTTTCATGAGTATTTAAAATAAGCTTTTTCTGAAATATTTTTCTTCCTTGAATTATACTTCAACATTTGTCTAAGTATCAATCAGGAGTGATCTATACCTGCATTCTTCCTATTATAGTTACTTTTGTACTTTGCTTATCTTCCTTCCTAGATTATAGGTTTCTTCATAGCAGGAATACTATCTTAAATATTTTTATTTTTCACAAGGCATTCAGCTGTAGCAGAGGTTCTAATTATCTCCCAATATCCCCTCTATTTTTGTTTAGCCTCCTTTATTTGGTCATTTAAAGCAGCTGAATTAATATCCTAATACATAGTATAGTCACTTTCACATAGTAGAAATTGAATTAATATTGGGTGAATTCAATTAATTAAGCTCATTATATAAAGATGCTTAAATGCAGAAAAATACAGAAATTATTTTAAATAATATAAAACACATTTAGATATTATCTAAATAATTTTAAAAATCATCTTCTACCTATACACATTTTAACCTCTATTTTCCAAAGTACATCAAGATCTTTATGCATTATAACTCATTTAATTCTCACAAGAAACTGAGGTTTAAAGAGATTATATGACCTATCCATTTGACTCCTAATCGACATTGCCAAATGTCTTCATGCAACATTTGATCTTAAGCTCTGGGGTATGCTGTTAACTGGCTGGAATTAGTTCACTTTCAAGTTCAGTCATTACCTGTAACTTTGCAAGTCTTCCCATCAGTGTCTAACATGTATTCTTTATCACACCAGCACCGGAAAGAACCTCTCGTATTGTAACAATGTTGGCTACAAAAGCCTGGAATATCACATTCATCTATGTCTTCACAGGTCTTGGAATCATTGGCAAGCAGGTATCCCACAGGGCATAAACACTGAGCCCCAAAGGGCCCTTGAACACACTGGTGAGTACAACCAGCATTTAAATTTAAGCAGTTCTCCTGATCTAGAATAAAGAAAGAGAACCAAAAAGGGGAAAAGTGAGGAATCTTTGTTTCTTTGTTTCACTCTGCTATAAATATTTGTCATGTAGTCTTAGGCCACCTTCAGCCTAATACCCAGGTAAGAGCTAAGAGCAGCATTCACTTGGATGAACTCCATACACTAGCCAGTGTCTGGTCTAACAGGCCTAAGGGATTTACTATCCTTCACATCCACTGGACTTGGACCATTTTCTTCACTACAACCTACTGTTATAATTCCATTTAGTGCAATGAGAGAAACTTGAGAAAATATTGTTGACAACAAGAAACACAACCATCACTGATAAAACATGCAAAGAGACCTAAATTACTTCTCATTTGCTTCCTGTTATTCTTCTACCCATACAGAAATGGAAGATAAGACTTTGACATTATGAACAAGGGCTGGGAGGTCTACGAAAGTGAATAAATGGAAGGGAAAGGCAATTAGAACATTAGAGGGCACAGATCCATTAACATGCCATCATTCTTTACTTTCAGGGCCAAAACAGCAATGCCCGAAGCCACCCAAAGACAGCTCATATGCCTGGGGATGCAAATGCTCTCTATCTCCATGTAACTTATGAGTAATGACACGAAACATGCACTAGAAGGGGAAGTAAGTCAAACTGATTAGGACGTTTTTAGCACAAACACAACACATATAAAATCATAAAAGTCTAAAATACTTGGCAATCATACCTGGCTGGGGTTCATCTGAGAGTGAGCATTGATTAAAGAGGAAAGAAAGAAAGGACAGTAATTAGGATTACATGCTAATCACAGAATTTTAATCACAGCAAACACAAATCCCCGATCTCATTTGTTTTTGTGGCAAGTTCTGATTACAATTAGAAAATATTAAAGTTAGAAAAACTTATGAGCACATTACCAAAAGAACCAAATTTAATTTGACAGTCTAATGGCCTCATTTAGTCTTATTTTTCCAATAACTACATAAAAAGAAGTAAAAACACAGAGCCAAGTGCAAAGGATTTAATGAGAAATATGTTCCAGGGATGATTTATTTGAATCATGGTGGCTTTCCCTGCATAGATTTGAACTCAAAGAGGAACTGAAACCCCTTCCTCAAAAGCTATGTGGTGATTATGACAACGGTGATGCACAACAAGTCACTGGTCAGAATGAATTTATGGCCAGTAAAGTGTGGTCAGGAAACTTACTGCAAAGTGGGGACTCATCTGTCCCATTGGGGCAGTCAGAGATGCCATTACATACTGCACTCAGATTCACACAGATGCTATGGCCGGGGCACTGCCATTGCCCACTGGGACAGACAAAGGGTTGAGTAGGGCAGTCCTTCTCGTCACTCATATCCCTGCAGTCATTGTCCCCATCACAGAGCCACTCTCTGTGGATGCAGTTTCCATTGTCACAATGGAAATGAGATGGAGAGCAGGTCTTAGGTACGCAGCCATTGTGTTCATCAGATCCATGGACGCAGTCTGGGTGCCCATCACACTCCCAGTTCCCTGGGATGCAGAGACCATCTGATTGGCACTGAAACTCATCTGGGTGGCACATACCAGGAGGTCTGGTTTCTAAGAGAAAAGCATAGGAAAAATAGGCTTGTGAATGCAATTTATAATCCTTTTCGTATAACCCCTGTAGGAAATGATTTTGTATCAGAGGTAGGTTTATAAGAATGACTATGGCAAAATAAATATTGAAATGTAAAATAATACATATAATGTCTTCCCCAACACTGTGGTAAATAGAAATCTTTATATGTGTCTGATTAGTTGATTTGATAACAAAGGACATGATATACAACCCTTGAACAGAAGATAAATCTTGGAGTCAAAAGAACATTTCTTATGTTCACTCAATCACAGAATAAATAAAAAAATATATCTGTCTCTTTATTAAAGAATTACTAGAGCATTTCAATAGAGCTTAATTAGCTATTGTTACTTTAAATTTCATGCATTTAATGCCATATATTTGGATGTTATAATTGTTTTCAAATGATCTAGATCCAATGAAACCAGTACACATTAAGTAAACAAAAGGTGATAGTAAGTCCTTAATTCTTTGTAAACTTTCCATTGTTCATCAAGTAATCCTTAAAAGACACATAATAGCTGTCTCCCTATTTCACCGAGGTAAGCCCTAACTCCTTCCCAGGGACCTAGTAAGGCAACAGCCAGTCATTGGCACCTGAAAGTTAAGTTTCAGATCATCAAAGAAGTCTATGTTTTAAATCTGAAATAGGAAAATTAGTGATTAGGAATTTCTTGGTGTGGCATACACCTATAAAGAATGCAAGCATTGTATTTAACATTGTTTATTATCCATAGATTTAAGCACTTCTTTCCTGGTTAAGGAGAATTGATAGGAACCTACCTTTTATGGTCCAAAATACCGTTATTTAAACAAATGACCACTTCACTAACAATTTTTTAAAAACTTAAAATCCATGTAACACAAGATGTGGCAAAAACAAATCCTGTTCATTGTAGGTTCCCAGCCTTTGGAGAGTACAGGGTCATCAGATTTATATTCCACAAATTTCTCTTTGAATCCCCTGAGTAGAAGGAATTTCTTTTCTCTGAGCCTCCATAGAATTTTATCTGTATAATTTTTAAGGCCCATGTAGCTGTCCACCTTGCTTTAATTGTCCTTTTATAGAAAGTAATTCTGTAATTTCTCTTACCAGAATCTAAGGACAAATGCTATGTATAATATCTTAGCAACTATTCAACAAATAACAGCTGAAAGAACGAATTCATTAGACTCAGTTTCTAATTCTGCTCCATACCATATCCATACCATTATTTGACCTCCATATTGAGATTTAAAGAAACCATTAAAATGTCTTTTTACGTGCTAAACCTCAAAAATTTGAAACATGATAATTTGGGATGTCCTAGGAAAAATTAATGGTAAAAACATAAATATCTAAGAAATATTTAACCTATCTAAGAAACTATTTGAAAGTGCCCATTTATACAACCACTTGATTCACAAGTTATGAATCATTATTCGGTAATGCCTCAGCAACTTTATTGTACGGTTAATACTTTGTGATTCCTTTCATAATACTTTCTAATTCAGACCATCTTCCCTCCAGTTTGTCTGAGTCAGAGAAAATCTGTGGTAATATCAGTGCTGTTAAAATGAAATGATGGCATCGTCTGAAACATGCTGGGTCTACGGTACTTACGGCAGTCTTTCTCATCAGAGTGGTCATTGCAGTCAAAAACGCCGTCACAGTGATATATGTTGCTAATACACTTATTCTCACTGGCACATTTGAATTGAGAGGCAGTGCAATTAATTACTAAGAATGAAAGAGAAAAGCATTAGAAATCGGCTCAATGAGAAAATGACTAAACATTGAGATTTTCTACACAGCATGAATGAAGACAAAGCAATCCACTTACCACAACCATTCTCATCAGATCCGTCAACACAGTCCTTGTCCCCGTCACAGACATAAAGTAGGTCGATACACCGATGGTCAGTGCAGTGAAACTGACTAGGTAGGCATGTCGCTGTAAAATCTAACATCATCCCAGAACAAAATCAAATAGTTTATTTCTTGTTTAATGTATACCAGAGTCAAAACAAAAAATGCTAAAGAGATAAGTTATCTCAATTGTACATGTGTTCAAAGTTCCTTCAAATCAGCATATTGCCAAAGCCAGCCCAGCAAGAGCACAATTAACAGAGTTTTGGGAAAAGGAATAAAAAGATTATGGGCCAAGTCAAAAACAGTGATTACACCATGAAAACCAGACCACATGTAGAAAGTGAGCATCATGGGCTTGGACTAGTAAGTCCAGGACTACACCAAAGATAAGCAATGGAGCCCAACTAGGCAGCATGGTTAGCATGACCTGCATGCCAAGTGGCCGTAGTGTGCAGACTGATCGTAGTAACTGGATTTAATCCCAAGTCTAAGCAGAACAATTCCAAAAACCAGGGTCCTACTTTGCCGAAGAGGCACAGCCTTAGAATCAGATATGCTGGCTGTCCTCTCCCCAAATGGAGCAATACAGATTCATAAAATGTGAAAGCTAGAAGGAATCTTAAGTTCATCTACTCTGGATGGAAAGTGACTTGCCTAGTCATGTAACTAAAACTAAAACTTAGTCCAGAGAACTTTACTCTACCTTAAACTATCATTGCAGACATGAAAACAAACAACAACCAAAAGAAAATTAGAACTCACAAGATAAAGAGCAGGTGGGTAAGATTAATGGTAATTTAAATTGTTTTATGAGTCTTTATTCTATTGCCTTTTTGCCTGTATCAAATGAAAAGAAAACAAGAGCTGAATGTCTGGATATGTTTATATGGCTTAGAAAAAACAATTTTTGTAATATCTGAATAGTTAGTTGAGAAATTTTCAGTTTCTATCTGAATGTGAGGCCTCAGAGACAGTCTTCATTTTGCTTCCAAAAAACTCAGTATCTAGGAGGACCCTAAGCTTCCCAGGCCTTTGCTCTTACAGCCTATTGATAAAAGAATCAACAGATGGAATAAAAGTGGCCAAGATACAATGAAAATTTTGTGAGCCTTAGAGGAAAATGTACAAGGCTACTGATTGTTCAAATCTATTTACTAGGATGATCAATCAGCCATGAGAAATTTGTTCAAAACTTACTGCAGTTCTTTTCATCAGATCCATCCCCACAGTCATTGTCTGTGTCACAGAGCCAGTTCCTTGAGATACAGAGGTTGTTATCACAGGTGAAGAAAGATGCAGGGCAGGAACTGGGTCCATGGGTGGGGCAGTTCTGCTCATCACTGCCATCCACGCAGTCCTCATGCTTGTCACAGCGCCACTGTGCAGGGATGCACTCTCCTCCATGGCCACAGGTAAACGCTGAAGGTGCACAGGAATTATCTACAACAAAAACAAAGTCATCATACAGATATTTGGTTTTACAGCTTTTCAAATCAGTCCTTACCCTGTAGAGGCCCCATTCTTCTCCTTTTTCAATAGTCGCATCATACGACTATTGAAAATAAGGAGAAATGTGCAAGTCATTCAAATCCTTCCCTTCCTTCTCCTCTGTTTCATCATCATTGTGGTATTTATTTAGCAATTATCATATCCTCACAAGAATACTGCGAGGTACATATGATTATCTGCATTTACAGATGAGGAAACTGAGGCTTCGAGGGGTTTAGGAATCTGCCCAGGATTAAAGCTGTAGTTGGTGTCATCCTTTACTTTTAAGCTCACTTCCTCCAATAACAATTTCAAATTTGGTCTACAGAAACCTTGAGAGTGTGCCACTCAAAAAATGCAAATTAATAAAGTATTGGGGTAAAAATCTGCACTTTTAGAAAGAGGAAAATTTACAAAAGGAAGAAAATTATAGAAATTTCAGAAAAATGTACAACTGGGCACTTTTATTTTCAAATATGTAACTCTTCTTTTTCTCTTAAGACAGGTTATTATTACTATTAATCTCACCTTGATAGAGACTTCTGAGATTTCAACTGTCCTCTATCTTTTATTTTTTTAATGGATAATTTTTATTCCACAGTAGCATTTATTAGCTCCAAAATCTATAAACTAGATTACCATAAAAAGCAATACAAAGATGAGACCACCATTTCACCCCTAACTCACTTTACAGCAATGGAGGTGGGAGGGAAGAATACAGCCCGTGAAATTTTCAAAAGCTATTACCTAACCTGTGATACTATTCTGTCTGATACTAAAGGTTGTATCTAGTTTATTTTGATTTCACTTTTTGAGGAGCTTGACAAGATGTAACGACTCTGCACTGGTCCACACGGCAGCCAATGTGAAAAAGATATTCCACTGAAGGTAGTCCAAATCAATGCAAGAAATCATTTGTGACATTACCTATGAATGATATTTATGGCCTAGCTTCCCGAAATCTGAAATTTTAAAAGAAACTTCATCCCATAGAGATAACCCAAGCCTTTTTTTTTTAAGCCCATCTCTCGCCATTCATCCCAGAAGGTATCTCCAGTTTATAAGCTACTTACTAAATGTGCCACACAGATGCTCATCACTGTTATCATGACAGTCATCAATTCCATCACAGCGGTAGTAACTGGGCACACATCTCCCGTTGTTACATGGGAAGGAAAAGGAGCCACACTGAGCCAAGGGTGGTTCATGCGATGGGTCTTCCAGGCATGTCAAGTGATTGGAGGTCAGGCTCATTCCATAGGGGCAACCACACACCCGCTGGAAATTTGGCACTGGGAAGCAGAAGTGGCTGCAGTCGCCATTCGGATGGGTGGGTCGATTACAATAGTTCGAACCTGAAAAAGCAACATCCTGAGATAGTGAGTTAATCACATTTCCATTAGGTTGATCACAGGTGTGGTTTTTGAAGAACAAAGGGGAAAGAAAACGTTTCAGACCAATGCTAAAAAGTAGCTTCCTCTTGGAAATCAGTATGCCAGATATAACATTCGAGGTATTTTTTCCAGCAACACTTTAAAACTTTTTTAATCCTCACCTGATGATGTGTTTTTATTGATTTTTAGAGAGAAGGGAGGAGGAGGAAGAGGGAGAGAGAGAGAGAAAAACATCGATGTGAGGAACATCAATTGGTTGCCTTCCGTACACACCCCAACAGGGGATCAAACCTGCAACCTAGGCATGTGCAGTGACTGGGGATGAACTCGCAAGCTTTTGGTGTATGGGATGGCGCTCCAACCAACCGGGCACCTGGCCAGGGCTCCAGCAACACTTTTAGCGTTAGCAAAGTTGAAGAGAGGTTTTTAAGTCTTATGGTATTAAATATCTGGGTGACAGGAATATAAAACTATCAGGATCTATAATGAATAACAAGTACTTAAAGAAAAAGGGAGCTGCCATATTAAATAGATATACCCATATAAAAGAGCATGGCAGTCTCACTCACCAATCTGGATGTTGTCATCATATGACTTCACATGCATTATATTACTGATGCCACGTCGGATAACCGTCATGTCTCCACCATCCGTTTTCCTAACTCGAACAATAGCGCCCAGTCTCCAGTCAGTAAAATATACATAGTCTAAAAAGAAACACAGGTGATTAGTAGTTTTGTTGCAGCTCATTTATAAATCACTTGAAAATATACAATAGGTTTGTAATGCTTCTTGCAAATGCCAGAAGCTTCTCCCGTAAATATCTGTAATATGTTTCCGTAATCATTTTCCATGACTCATCATTCTCTAGACTCTTACAGAGGCTATATATTCAGCAACATGAGGGTTCATATTCAGGCAAACATGTATGGGGTATTGTGATGGCATTAATAGCACACCCGCTGTTTAGACTTTCAAAGTCTACGTTTAGACTTCCATGGGTGAAAATAAAAATTAAAAAGCATCAGGATTCTTTTAGAGAACCTTAGATGGTGCCTCATAAGTGTGAGTTCTTATCCCAGCTAAAGTGCTAACCTGATCAGTCAGGCAAATACTTAACTGTGTGGAGGCTCATTTTCATACAAAAATTAAGGCAAAAGACAAAAGCGTCTCTAAGCTCCCTTCTGGGTCAAAAATGTCATATTCCAAGTCTTAATGAGAATATTTTTAAAGTTTTTACTAAAAATTTTAATAAAAAGCTATTGAAAAACAAAAGCAGAGATCTAGTCCAAAAAGAAGCTTTCAGGATGCCTGGGGGTTAATAAAATTATGCACAAAAGTGTGCCTACACCTAAAACCCCATTAACGTTCCATGAAGCTCAAAATAGTAAAAGTAATGTAAGATCCTTAACATCAAAAATTTAATCGTATTCACTTTACACTAGCTACCGAAGCAGAGAAGTTTCTGACAGAAAAAATTAAGTCAAAGTGGATTTTCTCTTCTAACTAACTAAAAATTCCAAATAACCAGACAATGAGTGAGATGTCACAAATGTTATCATTAGGGCAGTTTTCCTTAACTATGGTCTAATCGATTACTTACCAGTCCCTGGACTCACTAAATATTATCTAGACTGACTGGCAATCTCAGCTCCGCCACTCACAAAGGTATTTTACTTTACTTAAATGGACAGAGAACCCAATAAACCTTTTAGTCCTATGTGGTGTGACGGTCGAGCAAATCTATGCATGGTTAGAAAGATGCATGATTCCATGGTGTTGTAAAATAAAAGAAATTTCCACAAGACATTCACAATGAAGAACAGTGTTGGAAGAAACTATTATTATTATTTATTATTATTATTATTATTTTTATTAGAATGTTGTGTCTCATGCTTTGGCATTCCAATTTTCTTTCATACTGATGAAACCAAAAGGCACTGAAACTACATTTTTATTCAATCCCAGAACATTCCAGCAAAAAGCAGATAAAATGTAACATTTTTATAATGTTCCAGTGTGACAGCACGTAGCTTGTGACTGACGTCATTATTGAAAAGGGAGTGAATGCATGGGCAGGTGAATATAATTGACTCATTAAAAATCTCATAAAAGCATTTCTTAAATATTTTTAAATACTTTGTACTCCTCCACAGATAAACAGACAGTAGGATGAAATATGTAATATATTTACTAGCTATTTATTCCACACTATGTGTGTGTGAGAAAGTCTTTGATTTATTGTCAGTGTCTTGTTTCTTTTTTTTTTTTTTTAAGCACTGTGCTAATTATTCAGAGTAGGAAGTTTCACCCACAGACATAACTAACATTATCGGTAAGGCCTTTGGTGGTTCACAACAGGGCACCTCCTCTAACTGGACTAATTATGGTCTGTGAAGCAAAACTAGAGTAGATTTCAGTCTCCCCTCACCCTCTTGGTCTGGCACTAGAAGCCATACAATCATCCACAGAAACCCTGTCTTCAAGACTAAACAAACCACCCGTTTCACGGGGCAAAGCTACAGTCTTATTCCCAACAACTCTAATCAAACAGCCTGCTATGCTCGAGAAGGGAGTTGAGAGAAGGACAACATACATCTATGTGATCACTGTTGTGGTAGTTTTCCGGAATTCCATGCTCCTAGTAACCTTTACTAGTAACAATAAATTATTTCGGGGGGAAAAAAGAAACTATATCTTGCTATATTCTCTGTAAGTCATATCTTAACATTTCTATAAAACAAAGATAACGTGACTAAAAAGCTTCAGCTATTCAGTGAGTATACAGTTGATGAATATATATATATTTCCACAAAAATTCTTAAGAGGTTCTTGCAAACATCAGAGAACAATGAAATACTACATTAGTTACTACAAACAGGTCTTGCTGTTTCATTTCTGAAAATGATGAAGGCTGTAATTTACTATTTATTTGTTTAATATTTATATAACAGAGTACTTGGTAAGTCAGGCTGTATAATGTATATTCTACAAAGTGCTATACCCATACAAGTTTTCAATATTATCTAAAAGTATCTATAACAAAAAATGTCCTCTAAAAGTGAAATAGTCAGTCAACAAACCAAGTATTTTGTTGATACATAATGATACTGTTTTAATTTCTGTATTCTAAAGTAAGATTTACCAGAAATGTGAGATTGCCAAATAAGGATGAGTCTACTACTACAACTTGCAAAGTATAAAAAAAACATACAGTTATATTGCTTTAAAACCTACCTTGAAAGACGGTGAGTCCGAATGGATGTGTCATCTGTTGTATATGGCCTAGGGCTCTTCTGTCTAAACCATCAAAGGTACTGTGCTCAATTTTATCAAATAAGGCATCTACCCAGTACAATCGTAAAGCACTACAATAATAAAATATTTAGTTAATTGTTATCCAGAAACTAACAAATCACCCTTTTTTAATGAGGACATTCAAAAACAGCATGTTCAGTTGACACATTTATTAAACAAAGTTTTTAAAACTTAATTATACTCCTTAAAAATTTAATAGTTTTATGCCCCCAAGAACGATACAGCTACTTTTATCAAGTGATTTTCAATTAAATGTTTCAGAAAACTTAAAATATTATCTTCAAGTTAGGAATTTTGATTTTCTCCTTGTTGAATAAACTAGAAAAACATTGGTAGCTAACCTATGTTTGAAAGGTTAAATACATTTCTTCCTTTTTTTCCCTCCTATAAACTACTTTGGCATTTCATATCTGTAAGCCTATTTACCCCGTTACTTTTCTTATATTCCTAAATTGAGTGTCAATTTTTTGAGAACTGTATCTTATACTTCAAAACTCCCCCCAGAGTGAACACAGACAAATATGAGGTCTGTCTGGAAAAAGTCCAGCCATTGTTAATCTAACAAGAATGGTTTGTGCAACATAGATGTAACCTGGCAGCCAAGGTGAGTGGACTGGAATGTGCATGCATGAACAAAGGTGACTTCACTGTACTAGTCTGTGGGAGCTATAGACACCATTGAGTGGGCAGGTGTATTATTTGCTCATGGCATTCAAAATGACTGAGCAAGTAGAGCAACGAATCTGCATGAAATTTTGCATTAAGTCTGAACATTCCTCCATGGAAACTATTCAGGTTATTCAGAAGGCCACAGATTATGGGCAACTGGTGATTGTTTGCTTCATCATGACAACGCACCCACTCATGCACAGTTTTTTGGCAGAACATCAAATCACTCAGGTGGCTCAGCCCCCGACAGCCCAGATTTGGTGCCCTGTGACTTTCCTGGCTTTTCCCAAAACTAAAATCACTTTTGAAAGGGAAGAGATTTCAGACCATTGATGAGATTCAGGAAAATACAACGGGGTAGCTGACAGCGATTGGGAGAACTGTGTGAGGTGCCCAGGTGCCTACTTTGAAAGGTCCTGGAGCATCAATGTCCTATGTATGATGTTTCTTGTATCTTGTGTCTTCTTCAATAAATGTCACTATTTTTTCATAGCATATGGCTGGATACCTTCTGGACAGACCGCATATACAATTGATTGACACCAAAGATTTCCTAACCTCAAGATGCTCTCTCTAACAATTACACATGACCTCACTTCATTGAATCTCTCTTCTACTTCTAATGGGGCTTGAGCATTGTCTCCTCCATACTGACCTTCCTCAAGTTTGTATCATTCTACTTCCTTTAGCAACCTCCTCAAATATTCATGAATGCAATAGTTTTTGTTCCAGCTGAAATTGGCTGACTATGTTTGTGTTTTTAAGTTCTTACAGCATTCCACATCCTTTTCCCATTGCCCATCAATGATGGAAAAATGCCTAAATACCTGAGGGCAAACAGTACCAGTTTCCTCATTCCATCATATTTTCACATATTGCCTCACATGGGTCCCTCAGTAAGTGGAGATGCAGCAATTTGGGATGATTTCTACTCACCCCCAATCAATGGCCAAGCCATTGGGCCATCCAAGAGTAGTATTTACTATAGGCAAAAGGTTAGATCCATCACCCCATGCCCTCAGGATTTTAGCAGGACGGAACCAATCAGTGAAGAATATATACCTAGAAAAAGAGGTAATAAATCAAAGGTGTTAACACTGGGACATAATACATAACTTAGAGAGATTTAGCACAAACTCAGATTCTTCAGGGACTTGTTGCAAATAATTTCATTTTGTTTATGTGCTATTGGGCTTGTGGGGAAAGGGGGCGGGGAATCTGCTGATCTAATTCTTAATTAAAGGTTCAGTTTTCAATATATAACTAAACCCACAAATGCAAATGGCATTAAATGGACATCCAGAGCATAAAGCCACTGTGCCAGACTTAGGACCTAAAACTATTGTCACCAAGTAGATCCTTTAAAAGGAAACAATTCAGGTTACTTTTTAAATAGTCCATATTATTCAAATGCAATAATAAACCATGAACAAGAAAACAGGCTTTAATCTCCTGTTTCTCTCTGGATCATCCTTGAGCCTCCTCATCACCCTTCAGCCATCTTCCACAAGGAACTGATAAATTTGTAGGGAAGCATCTCATCCCTGATGAAGAAGGCATCAGCATCAACAACGTAGCTCTTAAGGATTATCTAACCCAAGAAATCTCTTTTATTCTGAGTGGCAAAAAGATAAGTCGGGTGGGGTGGGGGTGGGACTTTTAACTAAAATTAGTCTTTTCCAAAATGTGACTTCATATTATTTTAAATGAAGGAGTCATTAGGAAAGGAATTTAATGGCTTTTCAAAACAAATGCCAAAGATTTAGTTTAACATAAATTCATTAGAAAATCACCAGTTTAATTCTCTATAGAGCAATAAAATTCCCTATCAATACCAATTTTAAAATGTTTTTTATATTTATTTCATAAGGAGAAAATTAAAATATAAAATAAATACTCTAGAGACAGCCTACAGAGTTGTTAAGACACACAGGTTTGCTAGTCAAGCAGATCTGGAATCTGAATACTAACTGTTGCTTTAAAAGTGTGGGTCCTTGGGCAAGTTAGTTCATCTCTCTGGGCCTCAACTGATTATCGCTAAAACAAGAATTATATGTACCCCACTCACAAACTGGTTTTTGGATGAGATGAGATTATATATGTATAGTGCTTACTATAATGCCCTCAGTGAACATGGCTTTAGTGAATTATCAGTCATTTTTTTTAATTGTTCCATTCAAACACAACTACTCCTTTGCTCCAACTTGTTCTAAACATTAACTATTAACTATTAAACATATTTAAATAAGAAAGCTAAGAATCTAAAGGGAATAATGTGAACTGTTCTGTCTTCTCTAGTCTATCACAACCAGTTCTGAAATGGTGAAACATGAAACTTGGTCTGTTGTCTGAGACATTTTATTCTGAAAACTACTGATGGTCAAGCAAGTTTCACTAAGCTTTCTATCAATACATTAGAGCAGAGGGAAAAAATGAGCCTTTTCTGATAGTGAGGAAAGTGAGGATAGTGAGGAATCTGCTGCATATTCATTCCTTCCCCAATGAATCTGTATCGCACTGTTTGGTCCTCTGCAACTGTGGAAACACACACACACACTTCTGTGAAGACTGGGAAAGCCAAAGCTAAGAAGAAAGCTTTTTTGAAGGAGATGAAGTGATTACTTAAGCCTATGCTATAAGGATAAAACTTAAGGTGATATCAATTTATACAGTCAATCTTTTATTTGCTGAACTTACCAAATCCCTATGGCATTACTTTTCAGTAACTTACATGCAATTTGAAGCTCTCAGAAAACCTGGACACACTTACCCAGCAATAGGATGAACTACAATTGATCGTGGGTTATTTAAATTCTGGACTATTTCACGTCTCGATTTATCAGCTAGCCTCATGACACTGACGCTCCTATAAGAAAGGTCTGTCCAATAGAGATTCTTTGAAATCCAGTCAAAAGTCAAACTTTCAACACTTTCCACCCTGTTAGCTGTGAGAATTTCTCTTCCTATAAGTTAAAATATGGACATAGTTTAAACTAAGCATATTTTATAAGACAAACATTTTCCTACTACTGCATATTTAAATTTTGTGTCAGAATTAGAGTACATTTCAGTATCATTTGAAATTCTTTTTTAAAAAAACTGCTGAGCAACAATATGAGATGAACCTAGAATCTATCCATTCCCAAAAGTTTAGATCTCAAAAAATAGATATGATTTTAATAAAACAGAACCAGGAGTGGTATGGCCTGGATTTACTCCCTTGTTCAAGAAAAAAAAATAATTCTCATTGCAGAACATCTGAAGAAGAGATACCTGAGTTCACATACTCACAAACACCACCCACAGACAGCTCTGATAAACCGACGCTGCCAGGTACGACTGGGGGATATCTCTGAGCTATGACCGCCCAACCCTCTCATCAGCAGTACTTCATAGCCACAAAGTTGCCAAGTTTGGAAAAGACCAGTGAAGATACCAGAAAGGAACTCAGAACTAGGTATAGGAGAAAAAAAAACCACTTTCCTCTTTGGGAAATTTTTATGCCTTTTCCCTTCTTTTTCCTTTCCTCACCAAAGAAAATCTGAATCAGTGTAAACAATCACACCTCTTTCTTTCAAAATAGGAGAAACAATCTTTGCACTTTTTCCATGCATTTATTCAGAAAATTGTAAAAGGAAAATTCCACCAGAGTAGATATTTAGAAAAATGCTAATAGTATTACTAATAATAACTTATGTTGAGTACTTCCTTTGAGCCAGAAGCTGGCCTACGTCCCATTTTACAGATGAGGAAACTGAGTCAGAGAGAAGTGAAGCACCTTGAAAGAAGTGTAGACACTGCCTTCGAGGTGTTTATAATGACGTGGGAGAGAGAGGGAGAGGTAATTAATCCAAGATGCGAAAATAAAACAGTGATGGGCCCTGTGATGGAGACGTGCACAGTATGGCATGAGAGCCCAGTCTCCGCACAGAGCATGTGGCAAGGTGGGATGTGGGGAAGCTTCCCAAAGGAAGTGGTGAATTGGGGGCTGACGGAAAGCAAATACTCGTGGCAGGGGTGGGAGTGGGGAGGAGAAAAAATTCACGGGGATAAAGAGTTTCCCAAGAAGAGTGGGTCCCAATCTGGGCAGCATGGTTCTGTGTGTGGTGAGCGTCATGGACAGTCATGCATCCCCACAACTCATCCTGGGGACACCATGTGTCAGAGAGTGCTGTCCCTAATGACACTCCACCCACATCACACATCTCTTGAAGAGACACCCAGGGCCTTGTAATGCCCTGTACCTTCTCGGGACTTGACTCACCCGATGTCCTTGTCCCCACACATCCACCTCACACACTGCTGTCAGCCCTGGGACCCCTGTAGCCCACAATCCTGGACCAAGCTCCCCCTCTCCCAGATTCCATTTCCCTGGAAACACATATGGGACAGTCACACCGCTTCTGAGGGTTTTGCCCAAAAACGAGCTCCTCAGAACAATCTTTCATTTAAAAATTTCCCATATTTATATATAATTCATGTCTTTTTTTTAAAAGTTATTATTATTCCAAGCCCAGCATTTAAGTAACCCTGCATCCCTAAAGAAAAGTAGTCCCATTGGATCAATCTGGCTGTTTGCATATGAGGAACAGCCTCTAGTCAATTAACACAGCAAAAGCTTTTAAACACTTGACACTTCTTTATGGAGTGTCAACTTCTTTTATGTTCATATTTGTCATTGTTAAAATGCTCCATCATTTGTAATTTTGAAAATAAAAGTATTCATTTAAACTTCATTTGTAAGAAAAGCAAAAGATTTCTTTTCTTCTACTCAATACTTAAAAGTATTTAGTAAAGGATCCTGCTTAAGAACTGAATGCAAAGTTTTACTAAGCAAATTACATAAATTAGCACTATTATTCAAAACAAACAAAACATACAAAAAATGTTAAAGCCCTTTCTCACCTGTGCCATCGAGCTTTTGTTTATAGATCATGTCTACTGATGTATCTGAAAAAAAGAGAGTTTTCGCCTGGGCATCAAAATCAATTCCAACAAAGAAAGAAGGACTTCCTGTCACCGGAACTATGACATCTTCCTGGGTGGAGATGGTCAGTGGAATCCCGCGAACGGCCACCTCAGATGAAAATAACAGGAACTGCTTTACAGCTACAGGAAGGAGGACACATTGCAGTCAGCCATAGCATGGTTCTTGCCCTCTCTGAATTCCACAGAAATTACTTACACATCCATAAGGCACATTTTATAATTCTAAAATAAACATAAAAATACATCTGTAGAGAATATAAGTGGAAATAATGGGAGGGAGGAAAAAAGATAAGCAGCAATAAAGGCAATACAATTATTACAATCTTCTCTCTGAGAAGTTTATCATTGATTTATTTATATAAAAGATGGTATCCATGTTTAATTTCTAAAGCAGTATTAACTGAACTCATAGTAATTTCATCAAAATTCTAGAGTAAGATTGACTTTTGTGTAGAGAATCCTACCTCAGTTTTTGAGGTATTAATTAAAACCAGTAAAAGAGAAGAATTAACAGCAACAAGATATTATTTAAAAAGAAATAAAGGAGTAAAAGAAGGGAAGAGAGGGGTTAAATGTAAAACAGGAAAGAAGGAGTGATGTAACACTAATTCAAAAGAACCTATGCACCCCAATGCTCATAGCAGCACAATTTAAGATATCCAAGAACTGGAAGCAACCTAAGTGCCCAACAGTAAATGAGTGGATCAAAAAACTATGGTGCATTTACACAATGGGAGACTACATAGCAGAAAGGAAGAAGGAGCTACTACCCTTCACAACAGCATGGATGGAAGTGGAGAGTAACATGCTGAGTGAAATAAGCCAGTCAGTAAAAGACAGATACAAAATGATCTCACCTATAAGTGGAACCTAATCAACAAAATAACCAAGCAAGCAAAATATAACCAGCAACATTGAAATAAAAAACACACTGAGAGTAACCAGAGGGGAGGAGGAAGGGGGATGACAGAGAAAGGGAGGGGAAGGGTCATCAAGGAACATGCATAAAGGACCTATTGAGAAAGCCAAATGGGGAAAGGATTGAGGGTGGGAGGTGGGGGTGGTTGGGGCTGGGGAAGGTGGTGGGCAGAAAGTGTTGACAAAAAAAAAGAAAAGTGGACAGGGGGCAGCTGGGAGTAGTGTGGGAAATTAAGAAGCCAAAGAGCTGGTGTGTGCAGCCCATGGATGTGGACTAAGAGGTGTGGGGATATTGGGATGGGGTGCAGGGTAGAGGGGATAAAAGGGAGAGAAATGGGTCAACTGTAATACCATATTCAATAAAATATACCAAAAAAAGAGAGAAATCAAAGGAGACAGTGATAGTATGTCAAGAAATCAAAAAGAGAAAGATGGAGGCATAGGTAGGCATGCTTTGCTTCCTCGCACAACAAAAAGAAGGACAGCAAATTTAAAAACAAAGAATAACCAGAACTGCCAGAAAATTGAACTGTATGGAAGTCCGACCACCAAGGAGTTAAAGAAGAAACATTCATCCAGACTGGTGGGAGGGGTAGAGATGGGCAGCTGGGGCAGAGAGGACGGGCAGCAAAGCTGTGGTTGCAGGACTGGGCGATTCCACGTTTCTGTGCAGATAAACTGGTAGGAACAACTGGGGAGTGAGAGAGACTATGCAACCCAGGGTCCCAGAATGGAAAAAATACAGCCTCAAAACCTCTACCGGTAAAAACCTGTAGGGGTTGCGGTGGCGGGAGAAACTCCCAGCCTCAAAGGAGAGCTCATTGGAGAGACCCACAGGGTCCTAGAATGTACACAAATCCACCCACCTGGCAATCAGCACCAGAAGGCTCCAATTTGCTTGTGGGTAGCAGAGGAAGTGACTGAGAGTCCGCCAAGAGCCAAACAAGTGGTATTATTACCTCTCAGACCCCTCTCCAACATACAGCACCACAAGAGAGTGACTGGGTTTCCCCGCCCTGGCAAATACCTAAGGCTCCACCCCTCACAATGTAATAGGCACGCAGAGACAAAAAAATATGGTGCAAATGGAAGAACAGATCGAAGCTCCAAAAATAGAACTAAGCACAGAAGAGATGGCCAACCTAACAGATGCAGAGTACAAAACACTGGTATTCTGGATGCTCACAGAATTGGCTGAGTATGGTTACAAAATGGAGAAAAAAGTGAAGGCCATGCAAAGTGAAATAAAGAAAAACATACAGAGAACCAACAGTGAAGAGAGGAAAATCGAGACTCAGATCAATGATGTGGAGCAGAAAGAAGAAATAAACATTCAAGCAGAAAATGAAGAAACAAGAATTTTTAAAAATGAACAGAGGCTTAGGAACCTCTGGGACAACTTTAAACGCTCCAACATCTGAATCATAGGGGTGCCAGAAGGTGAAGAGGAAGAACAAGACATTGAAAACTTATTTGAAAAAATAATGAAGGAGAAATTCCCCAGTGTAGCAAAGGAAATAGACTTCCAGGAAGTCCAGGAAGCTCAGAGAGTCCCAAAGAAGTTGGACCCATGGAAGCACACACCAAGGCACATCATAATTACATAACCCAAGATGAAAGATAAGGAGAGAATCTTAAAAGCAGCAAGAGAAAAGGAGACAGTTACCTACAAAGGAGTTCACGTAAGACCATCAGCCGATTTCTGGAAAAAAACCTTACAGTCAAGAAGGGGCTGGAAAGAAGTATTCCAAGTCATGAAAGAAGTATTCCAAGGGGCTGGAAAGAAGTATTCCAAGTCATGAAAGGACCTACTTCCAAGAACACTCTATCCAGCAAAGCTATCATTTAAAATGGAAGGACAGATAAAGTGCTTCCCAGATAAGGTCAAGTTAAAGGAGTTCATCATCACCAAGACCTTATGATATGAAATGTTAAAGGGACTAATCTAAGAAAAAGAAGATGATCAAAAATATGAACAGTAAAATGACAACAAACTCACAACTACCAACAACTGAACCTAAAAAACAAAAACAAAAACTAAGTAAACAACTAGAATGGGAACAGAAGCACCGAATGGAGATCACATGGAGGGTTATCAGTGGGCAGGGGGAGGGGAGAGAATAAGGGAAAAGGTACAGGGAATAAGAGGAATAAATGGTAGGTACAAAATACACAGGGGGAGGTTAAGAGTAGTATCGGAAATGGAGAAACCAAAGAACTTATATGTATGACCCATGGACATAAACTAAGGGGGGGAATGCTGGTGGGAGGCGGGTACAAAGTGGAGGGGAATAAAGGGAAGAAAAAAAGGGGCAACTATAACAACATAATAAAAAAAAAAGAAAAAGAAAAATGAAGGATATATATCTGAGACATAGAAAAAATTACAGGAGCTTAAAAGCAAAATTATTAGACAATAATAGTTAGAAACATATGGTTTTTTAAACGAGGGTGATTTTTATCTGAATCTGGGATTACCTGCAAAGTTAACAAATTTGTCTGAATTAGAATAAGAGAGTTTAAATACTAAGCCAGAAGCAGCATCTTCTGGGCAGCAAGAATTTATCAAAACCATAACAAGGAGGGTTGTCAAAGTGAAAATAAAAGAAATAAATGTTGTAGGCAAGTATTTCATCACGAGCTGAGGCAGAGGCAGTGGCCCAACTATGAGTAGATGTGTAGGTAACCAAAGAGGAAGAAAGGGGGTCTTTGGGGTAAGAATGAGACCCAGAGGATAGAAGCAGATATAAAGAGAAAATTTTAACTGAAAAGAGAACAACTAGTTGAGGAAATGAGCCACCCCAATAAAACCAGGTGGGATCAAGATGGGATGACCTGACTCAAAGTGACACACGTGGCAGCCTAGGAGAGGTGAATAAAAGTGATGGGAAGTGCTTCCCATGAAAGTTAAGGTTCACATCTAACGTGGAAAAGGTATACATAGCGGAAAAAGAACTCAAAATGAAATCCTATGAAATTTCCAAAGCCTAGTTAAAAAAGGCAAATAAAGATTTTAGGAAGGAGCCAAAGGGGAAAGGGAGCCCAGGCAACTTTAAGTCCACTAGCTATGGACTTAAAGGCAAGTCCCAACAGACGGAAATTCACTAATTTAAACACAGCTCTGTGTACAGGGGAGTGGTGTCTCCTGAGGAGGATGTCCTGTGGGCTACAGAAAAAGTATGACTGGGAGCTGGCACAGTCCAAGAGCTACATATACCCTTACGGCACCTTGCAGAAAGACAGTCCAAAACCAATTTCTTACCAACACAGTGGCGGCCATCCACATCCAGGTTGAAGCCAAATGTGCACTTGCAGCGGTAGCCCAAGCCACCATTATCTGTTCTGTGGCTGAGGACACAGACCTGCTCACAGCCCCCGTTGTTGTCTCCACATGGATTGCTGGCTGGAGGAGAAAATGCACAGGGGGAAACCTCAATTAGAAATGTGTAATTATCCCAGACATGTGAGGCCACTTTTGAGCCCTGTAGATGAAATAAAATAATGCATTTAAAATTTGGAGACATCACTACAGGTTGCTATTATATACATCCACCTCTAGAGATGTTCTGGACCTCCCAATTTCATCACTTCTCCCCCAGTTACCCTCAAACTGGTGGTGACAAAAAAACAAGAATCCTGCAAATGGATGATTTGGGTCATTCTTTTTCCCAATAATTGTGTCTGCTGGCCTCAGTGATTAGAAAATAACTGCCCCCCAAGAACACTTAAATTCTATTTTAAGTGCAATGTAAACATAACTCGCTGGATGCTTATTCTGTTAGTAAACCAACTTAAGATCAATGACCGTAAGAGACAAGTAGTAGTATCCCAATCCTACAGAAAGGAAGCCAAGTCTAAAGATAAAACAACTTGCCCAAGATTATTCAGTGGCCAACCAGCTATACTAAATTCAGATTTGACTCCAAAACCCTACAAGACTGCAACACAAACCCATTTATACTTCCAAAAACCACTCTCAAAACACGGTGACCTCTGGAAGTTCACTGTACACAATGCTGCCACAGCTAAGAAATGTTATATGTGCTTTCAAAATTGCCTTCTTGGCCTTTGACTTATCCTTTCAAATAGTCTCTTTACCATCTCAGGTGGATTGATTTGGAGAAACAAGAGCCAGACATCATTCTGAGGAAACTAACAGAAATAACTTGGATGATAAAATTGGGTAATATTTTGATCAAAGGCTCCTAAACTGACTATTCCAAATAGATATTTCCAAAATGTTTTCAGATGCACTATATATTTTCATACAAAGTATGTGTTTTCCCAGATTGACTTCATTGAATGATATTCATCTGAATGTTTTAGTTCTAGTGGATGGTTCCTTTAAAAAAAATCAGCCTAATTATAGTTTTTCTCAATCAGCCAGGTGGGCTCAAAATGTGATTATCTGACTCAAAGTGGAAAGAGTGGCATCTTAGGAGTTATCAGAGGCCCATCACTTAACACAAGAGTTTTAAAGTGAAATCTGTCATTCTCTAAATGATTGTTCACTAGTATTAAACTTTCTAACATCATAGGCTAGTTTTTCATATTTCTCTCCTTTGATGCACAAAGCAAATACAGAAAAGATCCATATATAGTCCAGAAGGTCACGTCAATTTAAAAGCATAAAACACAAACAAAACTTACTATAAAATAAGGCTAAACAGCATCTGAATAAAAATATTTCTTTTTTTAAAATAAGTAACCAGCCAGAGTCACCAAACCCGATTTGCTTATGACAGACCTACTGCAAACCAAAGAACAGGTGTCTTACATGTACAACAGAGAAGAAGAAAAAATGGCTCTGGAAGTATCTAAAATGAACACATAGGCATATCATTATCTTCCTCTGGGCCTCATTTCCTCAACTGTGATATTAGAAATTGAATTACAAGGTTTCTCTCAGTAGAGTGAAGATAGATATTTTGGTTTGATTTGTTTCCTGCTATATCCCCAATATCTAGGCAGGATCTGGCACATTGCAGGTGACAACAATTATCTGTTAAATTAATCTCTAAGCTCCCTGTAGATTTAATTCTGTAATATGTCAATTTCCCCAGAATGTTCATGATTTGCAGAGTCAATTTCAGAAGGTTTAACTCTCTAGAGAACCCTCCAAGTATTTGAGAATGTCACCAAATCTCATGAGATCCCTCATCATTCATTTGCATAGCTTTGAGAAAACCTTTCTACCAAGACCAGTACCAAACATGGGTTCCAATGTTGTGGGGCTTACCATAGGGCTGCCTGAGGGAATGGTAAACAGTCACTCCAAAGGGCCTCAGGGAAGACTGGTAGTACACTTGGGGGTTGGTCTCAGTGAACTTGTTTGCCTTCATTACAGCCATCTTGGTCCAATCGGTAAAGAACACGCTGTCTTCAAACAAGCTTATTCCAAAGGGATGAGGAATGAGTGAGCCTCCATGAAGCACAGTCTTCCTGTTACAAAAAATATATAGCACACAATTTTTTTTTTTTGCTTTGCTTTATTTTGGTTAAAGGTGGAATTAGTTCCAATAAATGCATAAAAAACTAAAGAATTTCTTGTTAGGAATATAGAATTTATAGGTAAAATACATTTTAAAACAGATATATTACCATGTACATTTGTTTTTATTTATTTTATTTTTAGACAGAAGGGAAGGGAGGGAGAAAGAGAGGGAGACAAACATCAATGTGTGGTTGCCTCTCACGCTCCCCCTACTGGGGACCTGACCCACAACCCAGGCATGTGCCCTGACTGGGGAATTGAACCAGCGACCATTTGGTTTGCAGGCCGATGCTCAATCCACTGAGCTACACAAACCAGGGCTATTTCCATTGTACATTTGATGGAAGGATTTTCATGTTATTTGGAAAAGACCCTTGAAACTCAAATTCCAGTCCCAATCCTAGCTTGTTTTAGTTTTGTTTTGTTTTTAAGAAATAACCATTTTCTCACCTGCTCTTCATCCTTTTAAGGTTGCCTCATATATAAAAGGGCTAAGATATGACATGTCATTTTGAAATCCATAGGTGAAAGAGTGTAACAAGGGACTGGAAGTCTGGTAGGGGATGCCTTCAACATGAACTTCACACTGAACCACTGACCATTTCCCAGCAATTTGGATATAGGACAGTGAGTTCATCCCAGAGCAAACACACAGACCCGTTCCTAATGTCACCCTAGTAAGAGCAAAGGGCAGCACTATGCCAGTTTTATGGCTCTGCTTGATGAAATCGTCAGCTGATCTACTTGTAGCAGAGGCACAGCGTGCCCAGAGCTACTGAAATGGGAAGAAACAGAAGTGAAAGTTGCCAAGCAAGGGCAAGAAATCAGCACCCGCCGTGAATACATCCACATAAGCGATAACTCAACTAGGTCGTATTTTAAAAGAGAGGTGGAAAATGACACATGAGGAAAAACTCATTCTCTTTTTTCTTCCTTCGAAGGAAGCCTTCTAAGAAAAATCTTAGCAGCCCCTGAAAACTGAAAAGCACAATACAGCTCTAATAAAAGACAAAGATCCCAACACTGGAACCACTATAGAAAAAAAAAAAAAAGAAAACCAAGAAGCCTAAGATGACAAGTTAGCACACACTTTGAAACATTCAATAATGACATGGTACGTTAACATTGGACAATGGGCCCTGACTGGTGGCTCAGTGGATTGAGTGCCAGCCTGTAAACCAAAGAGTCACTGGTTCGATTCCCAGTCAGGGTACATGCCTAGGTTACAGGCCAGCTCTCCAGTAGGGGGCACATGATAGGCAACCACACATTGATGTTTCTCTCCCTCTCTTTCCCTCTCCCTTCCTCTCTGTCTAAAAATAAATTAACAAAATCTGTTAAAAGAAAAAAAAATTGGAAAATTGTTTTCTTTTTCAGTTAGCAAATTCCAGAACCCTGAATGCCACCTGCTGGCAAGGCAAGCAGCAATGATTTTATGATTTCAGCCATACTCATGAGATTTATTATCTCTTTGATGTTTCTTCACAGCCACCAAACCACTCGAATCTTTCTAAAACTCTATTAATTTTTATCTTTTATGTTTTAGTTTAACCTTGATATAAAAATATTTGGATTATGTAATATAATCCCTGTGAAAAAGAGAAATTAGGATATTGTTCAATCATTTTTATATAACATCAAATTAACTAATTTTTTTCATTAAATTAATTCCTATTCTCATTCTAGGAACCAATTTCAGTAATAAGAAGTCATAGCCTGCCCTTGCTGAAGTGGCTCAGTGAATTGAGCACCAGCCTGTGAACCAAAGGGTCGCTGGTTCGATTCTCAGTCTGGGGACATGCCTGGGTTGCAGACCAGGTCCCCCGTAGGGGGCACTCGAGAGGTAACCACACATTAATGTTTCTCTCTGTCTCTTTCGCCCTCCCTTGCCATCTTCTAAAAATAAAAAATAAAATCTTTAACAAAAAAAAAAGGAAGTCATAGCCTTATCACTTTATTTAACCAAGTAAAGACTGCTCTGAGAGTATAAACTCCAGTGGCAAACTTGGATACTATCCTTACAAAAGAGATAAAGGAGAAAACAAAACTATATCTTCATTGAGAAGACAATAAAATCAAGTCATTTGCAAAATGTAACTGGTTGGTTTATTTGCTGAATGTACCGAGTAATTTTTCTTGGTCAAAACTTTAAGAACTTTTTTGAAAATATCAAAAGGAAAGGACCTAAGATAGTTAACAATTTAACTAATTTATAGTTAGCTCTAATCAGACTACAAAAATGAAGGAAAAAAGGCCCTATTCCACATTCAAATATTCTGTTTAACTACCTTTTAAGTATATCAGGTAAAAATATGAGTCAGAGCTTCTCTTTGAAATATATATAAGGGCAGACTAAAATCCAATTAATTTCCACCAGAAAATGTTAAACAAATAATAAAACATTTATTTATTGAGGAAAAGTTAGAAAGCTAAAAGACAAAGTTATTTTTAGAAACAAACCCTAAGGGACCCAGAGTACAATGTGTCTGGGTATAGATGGACCCAGGAATTAGTGAAAAGAATGTGCTTTATCTGAGAGTGAAAGAGGGGATGAGAAGAGAAATCAAAGAACAAATGTTCTAGGTAATATTTAATGACTTATTACGGAACACAAGAAAAGTGAACAAAACTCAGAGTAGGTCACCATGCAAATGGTGACATTTGTGTTGGAAATGTCAACACAAAGGTCATTCAAGGTAATAATGTCAACCAAAAAAACAATACTTTAATTCTAGTCCTTTGATATTCCTTTCCATAAACTTTGTTTACTTTCCCCAAGTTCATGAAGTTATAAAAAAATACTTCTTACCTTTGAGTCCCATCATAAGTTACAGTTTCAATGTAATCAAACCGGGAGTCAACCCAGTAAACGCGCTTTGATAAGAGATCCAAAGTTATCCCACCAGGCCATCCTAGCTTGGTTTTTACTAAATCTTTACGGTTAGTGCCATCCATGAAAGCCCTTTCCACTGTAGGTCCCCCAGAAAGGCTCTCCAAATCTGAGAAAAATAAATAACTATAAAAGAAAAACAAAAAAATGAAAGAGTCAGTTATTTTACAAGTTTACCTGGAAATATTTGTTTTAATTTCGTCTGACCAATGGAAATTTCCTCCACCTGATTAGAGAGCTATGGGGATATAAAATAACAGAGAAGTTAAAAAATATTAAAAATCAAATCCTAAGAAGGCCAATCAGGAGAGGCAACACCACCAAACAGCAACTATCAAAATGCATTAATACAGCAGCTTAAAAATTTATATCCACCCTGCCCCTTCTCCCCGGCCCTTTCATGTCTCTTTTCCACATTTAAAAATAGTTATTGAGCCTATGGAGCCACTGTCCTCCTTAATTCCCCATCTAAGGCATAGTGCAGAGAATGTATCCATCGTCAGGGAAGGACAGCTGATATCATGAAGTGGAAAGGAATAATCACCATTCACCAAAACTTTAGTAGCCTAAAGTTCATTCAAGGGTCCTAGGACTCAACTGGGAAAACCTAAGAGAAAGCCAAGTTTTCAATAACTGTTTACAAAGGTGGAAATCAGGAAAATTTGAATTCACACCAGGAGAAAACGAAGCATCATCAGTCTTGCTGGATTGAGTCACACTGAACAATTTATCATGCAGTATGAACATTGACATCTCAATCCTGGTCTGTAACAAGAAAACACTGAAAGGCACAGACAGTTCATGCTCATTCATCTACAGTGATCATCTTAATAACAGTGAAACAAAAGGAATGTTTGTTGTAGCAATATTATTAGATTGAGTCAGAACACAGTCCAGTCTCTCAGACTGGTGGAAATGGTAAACACTAAGAATAAAATTATGCCCAGAAACATCACATATTTTTAGTATATCAGTGTGTTTGGATTACATATCCTCAAGTGAGATTATATTTAGCCAACTGCTTTAAAGCTTTTATGAACACAAACATGGGTTCTAGAGCACAGAGCCTAAAAGAAATCAGAATTAACCTTCAATTAATCCCATGGAAGTTTTATGTGTGGGGAAAGAGATAAAACTCCAAAAATACTGGAATCAGTATGTTTTCACATCACTTACCCAACAGTTGGATCCAGTGCAATTCCTCTGGGATGCCCCAAGTCTTCAGTTATAAGGACAACCCGGTGGCTCCCATCCAAACTAGCCATATCTATGCGGTTGACCTTGGTCTCCACCACATAAAGTTTATTATTAACCCAGTCCACAGCCAGGTTCTCTGGATCATCAATAGAAACATTGAGAACTTCTTGGATATCTAAACCGTTAATGCCAACTGAAAAAACCTGAAAGAAAAACCCAGATTACTATACTTCTTAAAAATTGTATGCAACTTAATTGAATTAGAATTTTATTAATGGTACAAGGAAATGTAAGAGGGAGAGGTAAAATTCAATAACTCTTTTGGAGTCTCTAAAATTTACATTTTAAAAATTGCCACTGCATTACTCAAAGTTGAAGTTAAAACCATTACACTTTTCAAATAAGACAGTATAATGAAAATTTGGCTGTTAGACAAAATAATGTCAATATTTGTTACCCAATCCACAATTATGATTCCATTTAGAAGATGCAGGTAAAATCTGATTTTTATCATACGGGAAAGCAGAGTATTTTTTTACATTTTAAATGATCAAGTTTCAAAAATTACTACCAAATATCTATCCTGTTTTGAAAGAATGTCTACTATTTCTTTTAATTAGGCTTTTGGACTCCATTTCGAATAAAATTAAAAGTTGCTCAAGGCTAATCCATATAATAGACGGCTTTGTTTAATGGGTCCCATGTAATAGTATAGCATGGAAAAGGTGCTGATTAACATAAAATATCTCAAGGGCCTTTTTTGTTAGAAAACAAAGGAACTTTCCCCTTTACTCCCCCCAAAGTGAAAAGCTATCAACACTTTGTGCTTGGGGTTCTATCAACTCCCAAGCTACCCGCCTGAAATTTCTATTTACCTTATCTAGCACGGTGTCAGTCCAAAAGACTCTTTGTAGGTGGTAGTGAAAATCCACACCCACAGCCACTCCACGATTTTGAGACTCTACCAGGATCTCAAAGGATCTTCCATGAATATCACCAATTAGCAAATCTCGACCATCAGAGAAGATAACAGAGGCCTCACCAGCTAAGTGTGAAACAGGCAGTATTACTCCCTCAAATGAGCAAAGATGATGAAATAATTCACAACTGATATGTTTTTCTACTTTTTCAAATATGTTCTTCTATGTTTTCTTATTTTATTTTAAAATAAACTTCTGAGGCAGACATACAGGTGCCATTATACCCATTTTACAAATGGGCAAACTGAGGCACAGAGATACTTAATGAAGTATCCAAAGTCACTATAAATTAGGAACAGAGACTGCCACGAATTCAAGTGTCCTGACTGCTGCTAGTCCAATGTACTTTCATCACACTGAGGGGAATACATCAGATATTTTTCAAGAGTCCTTGATGAAATGGGCACTTCGTCCCAGGCACAACTTTAGATTGTGTAAAACACAGAACTCATTTTAATGATTCCTGGGAAATCAGTCTGTGAAAAACATGACAATGGTGGATGCAAATCTGCTATACGTGTTATACCGACAAGCAAGCAAAATGAATAAGGTTATCCATGGCAGTCCTGTTTGCAACAGCAATGGAAACAAACAAAAACTCATAGACACAGACAACAGTATGGTGGTTACCAGAGAGAAGGCGGGGGACAGGTAGTAAAGGGTAAACGGTGTCAAATACATGGTGACAGAAGATGAACTTGAGTTATGACTTGAGTTTGGGTAATGGGCACACAAATTAATATGCAGATCATGTATCATAGATATGTACATTTGAAAGCTATATAATTTTATTTCCCAATGTCACCCCAATAAGTTATATTTTTAAAAATGCTTTCTGCTTAAAAAAAAGAGAAATGATGTAAAAGTTCATCAGCATGGGACTAGTTAAATAAATTATGTACATCAAAAAATGGATATGTCACTATTATGCCACTACTAGAATGAGGAATAGCTCTCTGCATTAATGCACAAAGCTCTTAAAAATATATTATGCACATTAGCAAGAGGCAGAACTGTGTATGTAGCGTTCTACAATATATGTAAAAATAGGGTTAAATATAATATTTGTATATTCTTATTTATACATTTAACAATCTCTAGAATTAAAATATGCAGTGATTATCCATGGGAGAGTGGAAGTGGAAACTGGACAAAGGGGAAGAGATGGAGAAGATATTTTATTATTTACTTTAATTAATTCTTATAATTTAAAAGTTTTGAATATATGAATATATTATCTATTCAAAAATAAATTTAGTTCTTAAAAATCAGCTGTACCTAAAAGTTCATAAACAGCAAAACAGATCTCCCTACGCAAAATCAACTAGAAAATGGGTTATTCACCAATCATGTGAGTATATAGGTAAGTTTCAGAAGGCCACCAAAGGCACTTCAAAATCAAGTAGGGAGAAAAAACTGGAAAAAGGAGTAAAGTTGAAATCTTCTTACACAGAAATCCATGTTGACCAAAATGTTTTGGGGTAGCCATCTTTTCTTTTTTACCAGATTTTCCCATAACTTTTCTCTTCTACAATACTCTAGATTGATTCTAATAAAATATCCAGGAAGGGGGCATTCTCACAAATTGTAGACCAAATTGAGCAAGTCCATTTTGAACCACCCCTAAATTTTGCATAAACAATACCAAAATTATTTCTATAGACACTTGTTACCTACACTGTGGTAGGTAAACTAATTAAAGGATAAGTGCCCAAGTAGGTCAACTGTAGGCATAAAATTATTCCATAATTTAATGTGGTAGATGACATAATAGCCCAGGCTCAAAGTGAACAAGCAACCAATAAAAAAAAAACATTAATAATGATCCTCATTATTCACATATTAGTCCCTAATCAAAATGTGAAATTCATGTTGACCCATTCTTCCAGCAGCAGGGACCACTCCTGATTTGTGATGATTAATCCTGCCACCTGCATAAACAATGGTATTTCTCTTGTCATCTGCTATGGAAGGAGGATATTAGTCATAAGTGTAATACTTAGAGATACAAGTGTTCTTAATTTACTCACAGGAAGTATTGGCTTTGCAATGCCGCCCATGCTCCAAGATGTACCCTTCTGCACAGTGGCACTGGTGATGGCCAATTCGGTCTTCACACATCTGGTCACAAACTCCCCATACCTGACAATCATCAAAATCTGCCACATGGGAAATAAACATTTGCAATCAGGTTTACCAACATTTCTTGATTACCCTCTGAAAAAAAAAAACTCTTGGACAAGTTATACAAGAATATAGTGATGACCCTGTTTAAATAAACACCCTCTGAAGGTAGCACAGATTCTAGGCATACAATAAAAAATAGGAATTCAAAACAGACATCTTCCTAGTAGGAAAAACCCAAGAACACTTAAACACATTTTTAAAAATCTACATGAAATATGACTATACAGAAGATACACAACACCGCTTCAATTCATAGCCCTGTGGTACTGAATTTCATTTCTTAATGTTGGTTTATAAAATATCTGAATTTTGGTGTAAATGCTTTTCTTCTAAACTGTGCTTTACAATATGGTAGCCATTAGCCCCCTGTGGCTTCTTAGATTTATATTTAGATTAGCTAAAATGAACTAAGAGTAACAATTCAATTTCTCGGTCACACTTGTGACATTTCAAGTGCTCAGTGGCCACAGATGATTAGTGTCACCATGCTGGAGAGCACAGATAGAGGACATTTCCATCTTTGCAGAAAGTTCTACTAGACAGTACTACTTCAGAATAAAGTTAACACCTGCCTTATAAGCCCCTCAATAAGACACATGTTTGTGGCTGCAATAAACACTTTGGAAAGGTCTATTTACCTAGCTGCCTTTCTTCTGATGTCAAAAAAGCATAACCAAAATTAAATGAAAATGAAAAATCTCTTCTGCTTAACTATTAACTTATTACTCATTTACTTAATAAGTGTTTATTGCATGTCCACTACATGATAAAGCTCTGTTCAATGTTATACGGTCCCAGAGTTCTACTGTGTCAAAAAGTGATCAATATACCCCAGCTGGTGTAGCTCAGCGGATTGAGCATCAGCCTGCGAACCAAAAGGTCACCAGTTCAATTCCCCAGTCAGGGCACATGCCTGGGTTACAGGCCAGGTCCCCAGTAGGGGGTACACGAGAGGCAACCACACATTGCTGTTTCTCTCCCTTTCTTTCTCCCTCCCTTTCTCTCTGTCTAAAAAACTAAAATTAAATTTAAAAATCTACATTGGAAAACAAATCTGTGAAAAAAAGTGATCAATATAATTGACTTATAAACAACACAGTATATGGAGGTGTGGAACAACACAAGAGATAGAATCTTTCTTAAAAACTGTAAATCTGAAGGGGCGCAGAAATTGTCCTATCCTTGGTAGACTGGTGTCAAATAAATATTTCATCTGACCCTCCATGTTCACATCCATCCTTCGCCCTCCCTTATCCTTCCCTCCCCCCTGGAAGGAAGACCTCCACAACCAATACCAATAGGGGTCCCATGCCCTCAGGCTTCAGGAAATTCTCCAGTAATTGGAATTCCTGAAACTGTTGTACCCTCAGGTCTAGGATCCTCCACACTTCTAGAATCTAATTATATTCACAGCAAATGTCAGAGTTGTGAATTGGATTCTACCTCACCTCCTGGTTGCCCACCATCTGGTGACTCCTAAAGAAAGCTCAAGAAAGTCATGGGAATAAATTAATAGTTCTAGTTTTCCCAGATATAACAACATGGGCCAGCATATTTTTCTTTCCAAGGATTGTAACGACAACAAAAAAAAATCCTGATCCAATTTGGGTAAGATCAAAGGGCACGTGAGCCTAAATAAAAAGCCCACATTGATCCATCTCCTCTGTGCCCTCAGCTCAGCCCTGAGAAAACAGCATCTGAGGTGTTGCCTCAGCAGGAATAAAGTACAGGACATTCGCCCTCAAACTTCCAGAATGTCATGACCTCATACTTAATGCAAAACCAGTGAGACTATGCTGAAGGGTCTGGAGGCACCTGAGAGCAGGCAAACAGAAGAAAACCAAAGGTGGAAAAGTCATAACTAGAAATCTGTTGGTGCCAATGTCCCTCCTATCACCTGGGTTACAAGTACTTTAAAGGTTAGAGTAAGTGTATAAAATTATGTCGCTTTCAGTGACTGCATAAAACTACATTCTCCATTTGGGGAAAAATAAAGGCTAATTAATATCCACAGTCAAATAAACTGAAGACAAGAAAGCACTCTTGAGTATTTTCATGAGCACAGGCAAGGTAGTAGAAACTAAATATATAAAAGACTGCATTACAATATCCGCCTCCCACTCTGTCACTTTTCTTTCCTTTTCATTCTTTGTCCCCTGCAACTGACAAATACTGCTTTGAAAATAATTCAAAAATCTCTTTTCAGTTTTGACTCTCTTGGGCATGCTCTGATCCATCTGGCTGTGTGAAATCCCACCATGCTGAATGACCTTCCTGCCCTAACTCCGCACCACGATGTCATTCCATCAACAAACAGCATGTCCTGTCAATCAGAGACAATAACTCAGTAAACCGTTTCAGCATGCCACCAGGTCAAGACAACCAGCAGCAGACAAATGGTAGAAAGACACAAGATTTCGTGTCAGGATTATTCGATTTTATTCTTGATCATCACTGAGGCATTCACTGGGGAGCCGTGCCTAAGGTGACAAATGTTGCGTAGGTTTCTGACACCTGATGCCTCTGTAATGAGTCAGCTATGCAGACGATGATGGACACATGGAGAGTATTTGTCAAATTGAAATGCTTGAAAGAGCAAACCAAAGCAATTCTCTTAAAAGCTCAGCTGAAATAAGTGTCACTGGTTTCATAATGTCATGCATTATAGCTAATGTGTTCTCTTTACAAAGGGAACAAAATATAGTCTTCTTTGAAATAAATGTGAGAAAAATGTTAACCCCACTTCAAAAGTCAGGGGGCAACGAATACATTCTGGAAGGACAAGGAAAATCACAGAAAAAAGTCTCCGCAGGTGACAGGGTTCTCACATTCACAAAGACCCTCGAATATACACTTCTGAGCTAATCTTCAAATGAGGTTATTTGTAGTAAAGCCCCAGGCACATGCTGAAAGAACTGAAAGCTGTTCACCATGGAACTTGAAACCAGTGTCCCAGTATCAGACCACACTACTTCCAGTGTGGTATGAACCGAAGGTTTTCTATAAAATCCTGAAATTATCTTATGCACAATATTGCAATTTTTTTGTATCACATTCATTAATAGGCTCAATGTAAAAACTTTGTTATGACAGTTCTTAATTTTTTAATGGCTACAAAAAGAATTGAAGTGGTCTAGACCTCTGGAATATGAGATGCTCTAGATACTTGGAAATAGAACCCAAAGCTCTTCACAGACTTAGATATCTGGGGAAGATGTTGGAAAACGTGCTCTCTGAACTCCAGGGCGAGGAAAATAAAAGACCGAATGGACTGTGGGGATCACAAGACTCAAATAAGGATTCTGGAAGAGTAAATCACTTTTAATGAAAACACATGATGCCTATCAAGTCCCAGCTGCAAGGCAATCCAGCCCCGACTCATCTTTGGGGGTCGAAAAAAGGAAAACTAGAGAAAAGCTGATGTAATACTGAGAACGTGGCTTCTGGTATTTCTATTGGAATTCCTTTTCTCCTAAGAGAAAGGGGCAATGCCTGGACAACTAAAACAGCGGAAATCGGATTGGCAGCTGGGTGGCGGTGAAGGGGGGTGGAGAAGCCTGACATCTGCCGAAGACAAAGGGGCAACCTCACGCCCGCAGATGAGCTGCCCTGCCTGCAAGGCCAGGGAGCGCAGGCAGGGGCTCCCGAGTCAGTAAGCCGCCCAGCGAAGGAGGACGTGTGTGTGAAAAATATTTTTAAATTTCTTAAATGCATCCCCAGTGTGATGCCGATAATGATAAAATACACAAAGGGTTCTGCAATGTTATTTAATGCCAGTTGCAGATCATAATGATTTATTGATAAAATGTTTTGGAATTATTAGAAACTTGGGGTTTTCTTAAATAATTCAGAGTTCTCCAAGTCTTCAGGATCTCTCACACTGACTTACAAAAAGCACTTGATCTAAAAATGTCTTGTGGAATCTAGTTAAAAGGAGTAATCAGATCATGGTCAATCTTTGGGACATGGTCCCGGATATTAGAAATCTAAAATTACCCGCTTTGAACACCACAATGACAGCCACAATTGGATTGTTTTACTGGATGAAAAATCCCATGTTTCTTGGAATATGACAGGTCAATCAGCACCATCGTTACAGTTCTCATTAACACTGAGGAATATTTTCTCAAGAATTCCAAGTTTAATTGGCTAAACCAGAGTTTATTTCTGACATCGAAAGTTTTTCTGGCTATGAGTAGTTATTAAGATCAACCATAATTATGAAAGTATAATTGAGTCAGAAGCCATGAGCTAAGACTAAAGACTGAATAATTTCATGGGGTTTACCCAAATTCAGTCTTTTTGGCTAAATTATATTAATATTTTACAAGTTTTTTCAGAAGAGATACTTTTATAAAAGTAATTCTTATATACACCATTTGATTTAATCCAGAAAGCCCTGAAGAAACTCAAATTTTTAAGAAATATCAAAAGAACACAAGTGTCCCGGGAAAATTAATGTTAACGAATCATTGCCATTGCCTTCCAGGTGCCTTTTCCCAACACCAGCAAAAACAAGGATTTTCGTTAACCTCTGTGGTCACTCTCGGCCACTACATTTGTTATTCACATAAACAAAAAACAGAAAAAAGAAAAAAATCAGAGCATTAAAAATTCATGTTTAAATCCTAAAAATATTGAAAATCAATGCTACTTAGCCATGTCTAATTCTCCCACCATAAGACTCTGTCTTAATCACAATGAGATGCAATGCTGGCTCACATCAGATTCAAACATATCCTGGTGGAAGAAAGCATCCTTACAATTCAGATAGGACAGATGTGGAAAGTATTTGGTACACTGGTTCCTAGTTCACATGAGCCTTCAGCTGGCAGCAACATGATGACGTTTGTTCTTCTTGAATGTTAGCTTCAAGCAGAGGTAAAAATCAATGGGATTAACAACCAGCAGAGCATGGACCAGCGTGGTCAGTGGGGCAGTGACCTACTGATCTGCTGTGTACCACTCCTTAGTTGCTGGATCCAGGGGAGGTTTGAGCCTGCTATTGAAGAGGTTGGAGAGCAGCGTATGGTATGATATGGAGTTGAAGGTAACAGCTGTACACCAGCTGCACGGAAGTGTTTCCGTGTTTAACCACCAGTAAGGCCATTCCAACCCTGGATCCAAATACTTAAAAAGAAAACACAAAAGGCTGCCTCCATTATCAGGTAGTGGACAGGTAACTGTATAGCCAGTCGACTCGTCACAGGACCACTGTTTCGCCTTGTGCACCTCACAGAAACGTCTCAGAGTTAAAACGTCATAATGTCCAGGTTTCCTGAGAAGACTCTGTTGCTCTTTGTTATGCAGACCATCACTCCTATCCACAAGCACAAACTCCTTTTTGTCAAAGAACCCATCCATGTGGCAAGCGCTGTGATGAAAGACCAGGCACTCACACCTGTCACTTACCTACACATTTACGGGTGTTGTTTTGGTCGACGACATAGCCTGGGGGACAATAGCACGCCCCTCCAAATGGTGCCATGTGGCATTGATACTCACAGCCAAAGAAAGGACATAAAGTCACATCTAAACAGAGAAAAACATTTTGTTAAATGAATAGTCACTTCTGAACCAGATCCATTTACCTGTGAAGTGCTGCTTTTTTAAAAAGTAAAACCTAAGTAAGCATGTGGTTGAACCACAGAGAATCTGCCGCCATTCAAGCCTTACCACAAGATTATGGTACAGAAGTTCAATTCATATTTTAAAAAACCCTTTTTAAAGTTATAACGATGTACAAGTGTAAGGCATCATAAAAAGCTCTTTCTGGAAAAATCAGGTCATAAGTCTTTGTATCTACAAAATAGAAGGGGTCAAGAATTCCTAAGTGACAGAATTGAAAATAACATCAAAAACATTAACTGTGGCTAGTTTCAAGTGGTGGGATTTCTGGTGACTATATATACATATTTTTTTTTCCTGTTAATTTTATTTTCTATTTTGTATTTTATTTTGTACTATTTTTATTTGCACTATGACTATATATCTCTTGTTAATTTTTAAAGCTTTTTAAAAGGGGCTTCTAAATGAAATGGGGGAGGGGAAATGCCATGTAAGTCTCTGCATATTTAAATACTACAAGTTATTTCAAGGGGAAAAAAAAAGACTGTAGGGTTACAGGTACATAGTCACTTCTAGGCAAGTACTAGGTAATTTAGAGTGTACCATTGATGAAATCAAGGTCATTAAACAGTTATTCTCTTACAGGACAGTCAGCTCTCCACAGAGTTGATGGGTTGCTGGTGGGGTGAATATTCTACAGCCCCAGAAGAAAGAAGAAAAAAGTTGACTCAAAGTATATATCCCAGGAACCAGAGACTTCTTTTTTAAGTGTAGCCAGATAAGACTTTTCCCATAATTATAAGCAAGGAAATAAAACCTCCTTTAAAGTCATCAAAATTACCATTAAAACCAATCCGCCCACCCTGGCCAGTGTGGCTCAGTTGGTTGGAGCATCATCCCATAACCAAAAGGTTGTGGGTTCGACTCCCGGTCAGGGCACATACCTAGATTGCGAGTTCACTCCCCAGTCCGGGTGCATACGATCCCCAGTCCAGGTACAACCAATTGATGTTTCTCTCTAAAATTGATGTTTCACTCTCTCCCTCCTCTCTCCCTTCCTCTCTCTCTAAAAGCATTGAAAAAAAAAAGATGTCCTCAGAGGAGGATTAAAAAAAAAATCATTCTGCCTGGGTAGTAGGGGGAAAAAGCCACTAATTTTTGAAGCACCTCTCATCAAGAAACCATTTCTTTAATTCTTTGAATCTGTACTTGGTCAAGTGACTTCCTTTGGCCAACAAGGCTTTGGCAAACATGACATAAGCAAAGGTTTAAAAGAACTTGTGCACTAAGGCTTGCCCTTTCTACCACCACATGAGCAAGCCTGGAGCAGCCAAAGCTTTTGTCAAAACATCCTGATGAGGGAGTGAGCGGGTCTAGGTCAGGACTATCCAGCCAACCCACAGAACTATGAGAAATAATAAATGTTTGCTGGTTTAAGCCACTAAGTCTTGGGATAGTTTGTTATGCAAACACCTACTGATAGTCTCTATATTTGGGGTTCTCTTATAGAAAAACAGAGGCGTATTTATCTGAAAGATACCCAAATAAATTTCCATCCTCACCACAATGTCGTTGTGCAGTTTCATTGGCTTCATCTTCTCCTGATGGACAATCGAAAGTTCCATCACAAACTTTTGTAATTGGGATGCATTTTCCAGACTTTGGACAAGCCCATTCACCTGGGTAACATTTGTGAAAATGATGAGGACTGCTTTCTGTGGAAAAAAAAAAAAAAAAACAAGAAAGTTACAGGCCATGTGAGAAGTGGGGCCAGCTCTTTTTTAATCCACAGTTAAGAAAGGACATAGACCAAGTAGGAGTCTACGAATGACCTATATTTTAAAATAAACTAGTACCTTCTCACTATATCAATGGACTTTCATTGTGTTTCTAAGGGGTGGCAAACTGGAATTAAGCGTCACTCTTTCTAGGGGAAGGTAGCCTCCAGCTAGGTTATAAAAGTAAGATGCAGATATGGGTCTGGACTATCAAAAAACTAGATGAATAACCCCTAAAAGAAGACTCAGTTATTTAAATCATGAATTACAGAACTAGGGCACTTAAGGTAACACCAGGATTCCTGAGTTTTTATCTTGTTCTTGTTTTTGTCTTTTGTGGTCATTTGCTTTGTTTCCTTAGTGAAACATCAACAGCATAAGAAAAACTATAACTCAAATGTAGGAAGACTACTTGTTGAAACACAGAAATGTGAAACCAGTGGATGTGCCTAGAACAAGCATCACTCTTATATCTGGGGCTGGAACGGCACAAGTAACTTCCTTTAAGGGGTGGGCGTTAGTAACTTCTGAACTATTAGAGGTACTGCTGAGTGAAGAAGGTGACTATTATTGGCAATTTCCTTCTCATTGAATCTTTAAATGCTTCCCTGGATAGCAGCCCCTCCTGCAAATACCAGTTCCTAGCTCCACCTCACCTGTTACCTCTGTGGCCTCTCCTACCACTGGATGTCAGTCACTCATTATTCGGAAATCAAAATTTGAAAACAGCCCTGGGTGGCATGGCTCAGTGGATTGAGCACCCACCTGCGAACCAAAGGGTCGCCAGTTTGATTCCCAGTCAGGGCACGTGCCTGGGTTGCAGGCCTGGTCTCCAGTAGGGGGCGCACAAGAGGCAACAACACATTGATGTTTCTCTCCCTCTTTCTCCCTCCCTTCCCCTCTCTATGAAAATAAATAAAATCATTTTTAAAAATTTGAAAACAAAACTGAATTTAACTTTTACCAAGGATCAAAGTCATTTTTAAATGACTTAGAGGATCTAAGACAAATCACATTTTTCCTCTTTTCCCGCTTCCCCATCCTACTTCTTTGCGATGATAAATCTAGTTAACTTAAGCAGTCTTAAAGGGAAACAGTAAGCTAACGAAGAAGGAGAGAGTGCTCTACCTATTTTGCCTTAATAATAGAAGGGAGGAAATTATAATTTATGTTATATTTGCATTCTGGGTCTTTTTAAGAAAAGCTAGTGGAGTTACCTTCTTTCCCTCCCACTAAGTCCCTTAAATCCCAGACAATCCTGAGACTTGCTTGTCACACAGATAATTTCTAACAAGAAAAACAACTTCTGGAAAACAGTTTAAGAAAATGCTTTTCCATCAGAATTTCTTACCACATCCATCTTCATCTCCATTATCTGTGCAGTCATCATCTCCATCACAAACCCAGTTTTGATTAATGCAGTGGCCATTGGGGCAAGTAAACTGATTGCCTTTGCAGGTCTCATAGTCTGGAAAAAAACAGAACAGCTGACCTCCGAAGGCACAAATAACCTGGAAAAACTCTAAGTGCTCTCCTCACTGCCTAAATGGAGCTTTTAGAAACTGAAATTTCTATGCCCATTTAGTTCCTTAAATATCTTGACAAAAATGAAGAAGAAAACAAAAAAAGAGGAGGAGAAGGAGAAAAGAGCAGGTTTGGGTCCAGGAAATGAACTCGGGTGCTAGTCTATGCTTCTCAAGTTTAAAAATAAGACAGTATGGCCCTGGCCAGTGTGGCTCAGTTGGTTGGAGCATCATCCCATACACAAAAACACTGGTGATTCGATTCCTGGTCAGGGCACATACCTAGTTGCAGGTTCGATCCCTGATCAGGGCACCTATGGGAAGCAACGAATCAACATTTTTCTCTTACATGATCTTTCTCTCTTTCTCTCACTCTCTCCCTTCCTCTCTTTAAAATCAATAAACATATTTTTAAAGTTAAAAAAAAAAAACAGTATACTGTAGGTCGACACTGAATAGAGAAGGCAGACTGATAAAGATGCTGCAGATATACCAATGGCTAACATTCTCCTACTTTACCACAAGTGCTGTAATTGCTATTTTGGAGTAAATAATTCTGTCACCCATCCCATGATGTCACCTTCTCTTTAATACAGTCTCTAAAAGAAGCCTATGTGCCAGAAAAGAAACCAGGCATGGCTCATAGAAAATCAGGGTAATAGTGAAAATATGGAACACCAAAGGCACGTGTACCAAGCCATCAAAATGGGTATGGAGAAAAATCAAACATTCTAGTAAATAAACACCCGCAAAAAGCTGGCAACTTATAGGAATTAGTAAGACACTCTCACAGAGATTCCAAGCCACATATTCCCATAAAATGAGTGCACATGCAGCAACAATAAGAGAGAGATGGTTTGCACCACTGGCAACAGCATGGAAGGAAATGCAGGGTCAGAGTGGGAAAGTGGAAGCAACGACAGCCCCCTGCATCACAATGAAACTTTCCTGACCCTTCAGTTTCAATGGGGAAAGAATTTCAAAGTAAAGGGGGAAGTTAGGACCATTGCTTTCAGGGACCTTCCTCTCCCTTCCCTCACTCTACTATCAAGGTTATCAGACCCATTCCTGAGGTATGGGTAATGTGAGAGTCCAGTGACACAATATACCCGGTGCCCCTGTAGCATAAGGAAAGAATGCAAACTGTCCATCAGCAACCCTTCAACTCTACACAGATCCTTGGAAGATAAAGCAGCCCAGGTTCAGTAACACTGCTGAGGCTCATGCCATGGGCCCTAAATGAACTTCTGGCTCCATCTGCCGACAGACATAGTGACCCTTTTGTTTGAAATGAGTAATACATGGGTATGAGGGGGGGAAACGCTCTTAACAACACGACCCAGCATAAGGAAATCACCGTACTGCAAGAATGTTCATCACTGCCGTCTTCACAGTCTGGGAATCGGTCACAGACGTAGTTATGAGAGAGGCACTCCCCACTGCCACACTGAAACTGGTTGTGGGAACACACTTCAGCTGGGACACAAGGTTAAGGAGGGAAAGAAAAGAGAGAATTTCAATTCCACTGTAGCCGTTTAATCTCATAAGAAGATTCTGTCTCGTTTAAAAAGAGATTCTTACTGTGCAGGAGTATGTTGGTAAATGTCTAACAACCAGTTCTCCTGGGACAAAAAGCCCCTGACTTGTAGTGTTTGCCAGTTTCCATGGTGTAAATACTGCCACCATGGCTGACTTCAGGTCACCAATATGAACTCATTGAACACAAACTTGAGAAGAGATATGCGTAATTGGTCAGTAGAAACCAGCTTCAGAACACCTCCCGTGCACATTACTTACAGCAGTTGTCTTCATCAGACAAGTCTCTGCAATCAACTTTCTGATCGCATCTCTGACTAGTGTTATAGCAGGCTCCATTGGCACAAGTAAGCTGCTCACATGCTGGGTACCCTAAAGGAACGAAATAGTACACAAAACTTAAGTTAAAATATGCCTATGACAAACACTTCTTGAGTGACTACTATATGCTAGCCATTACATGCTGGGCATGTAATGGTAAACAAAAGCGACATGGAGATGATAGCTGGACAGGGGGAAGAGACATTGATCAAATAATGACACAAATAGCAAATTACAAACTGGGTTATGTGCTAATGTGGGACATACACAGTGCTCTGAAAGTGCATAGCAGGGGGTCTGGGAGCCCACAGAAGTCTCTCCTGAGGAACTGACTGGCTTGTGAGCTCAGAGATGAAAAAGGAGAATGAATCTAACTTATTTCAAAATGGAACTTTCTCTTACATAATACAAATAACATCCCAGGAAACTACGGTACCACCACACATCCTTCAGGAAATGAAGGGTCATTTCTTTTGCTGGAGGGTCAAAGAAAGAAAGTAGGCCTAGAAGTCAGCAGGCTTGGGACCTGGAACGTCCCTCCGTGACGCTTACTCAAAGCTGCCGGTGCTCTCTCTGTCACCACTGCCTTACCCACACATTTAGATCATTTACTTCACAGGAGGAAGGACCTCAAAAGACAATGGCTGGTAAAGCACTTTGAAAAGAGTAATGTGCTCTACAAGCACAAAAAAAAATTGTTACAACCTCATGTATCTATGGTCACCTCACTGCTATTAACCAGCTGCTTAACCCTGGTTTTCTAGAGCACAATGGAAAAAATCAGGATGTCTCTTGCAGGGATAACATACTGTCAGTCTCTGCGCTGTGCATCCCCAGACTTGGAACATACACTCGTATTTCTGATAATCCCTAACTACAGGCTCCATTCTGTTGGTTCTTCATCTATTTCCCCGATGACATAAAACCTCTGAGAACAGGGACCCTTTCTTACTCACTTTAGAGTCCCCCACACAGGGACTGGGTCCTTACTGAATGTGCTCAAGAAAAGAGCAACATTGTTATTGAGTTATCGCAGGTGAATTTTTTAGTTTTAAAACCTTTAAAAATAGTTTGAAATTCTGCCTTTGATAGTCTTTTAATACTCTCCTCACAAACATGATATATTTCTTGGTTTATTTTTTTTCATTAAATATTGTTTTCATAATGACTCTGGTTGTCTTCAAATTTCTTTTTAACTAAGGAAAAGATATGTCTTAGGATCTCAAAGATGAGACAGCACAGTCCCACTTTGAGGCTCAACTTTGCATTAAGAAGCCAATTGGGGGTTTCACAGACAAAGACAGATGCATCAGATAATTCTGTGGATACTCCCAAAGTTTCCTTCAAGCAGGAGCAGTGCACAAAATTCTGTGCTGAAACTATGTTAAACTTGTCCCATGTTAACAAGTTGCACTTTTAAAAAGATGAACCTGCAAGTATTTTTTCCCATTTTTTGTACAGTGAAGGAATAAGCCCAAAAATTCTCATCTCCAGAAGTTCAAAACTAGTCTATTAAGTGTCTTTAAATATCTAAATTGCCAAAGTTGCTTGTAGTTGATCATATATTAAAATGGAAGGTATTTCAAAATAGATGACTAAAATTTTTAATTTTTTCTGAACTTTATTTCTTAATAGTCCAAAAATCAGCTAGCAGTTAGGGTCATTGCTGTCATTTTATCATTGCCACGGTATGCGCTGCAAGTGTGCCTTCAAAGGGTCACACAACTTTGTTTATTAATTCTTCCTTCCAGAGATGCAAGAAGCCAGTTGCGTCAGGCAAGCAATTCCCTTCGTCCTGCATGCTGGATAACGCTTGAAGTTAGTATGTTATCTAACCATTAAGAGCAACTGAAAGCAGGAGAGGAATCTCAGAAAATTCAGCTCTTTGCAAAAGATAAGATACCCGTCAGGGGGAAAATTTATTTGGACTTGGACTGTGACTACCTCATTTAAAGCGATTATTGTAGATATGAAGGATATGGGACAAATATGCCGGGTAGATCTCTTATTCTCCCTGCTCTGCTTTTCAGGAACCACTGCCATAAAACTAAAAAGGGAAGAACTAAAGCAGTATCCACTGACATGACTAACAGTTTGCTGACATCGCTCATCCCCCCGCAACAAACAACAGGCCAGCTTGATGTCATCAGGAGAGTATGGTGGTGGTCAGAGGTCAGTAGTTTGACACTTGGAATGAGGAACAAACAGCTTTCTTCCCCCCCATCCCTGCTGATAATGAATCCTCTCAGTCAGCTTAGGACCTGCCTCAACCCCTGCACACCTCTGTTCTCTTCCATGCATAGTTAGCCAAAGGTACATGCTCATAGGAAAGACTGTACGGGGCTACCTGGCTCCCTCGAACACTGAAAATATTTGGAAATCTCTCTCTCCAAAGCTATTCCTCCTTTGGAGACCCACACAGAGGGCACGGGACAGCTTTTACTTGCCTTAAAGGTTTCTATTGCTAAAGACGTTCTAACAAGTTTCAGCCTATCCAAGGAAACGAGGTATCACAACACTTTGGGATTGGGGGGGCTATCTAAAAATCTTATCTTTTGGTTTATTTGCTTAGCAAGTCTGAGCCTAGATAGGCTTGTAAACTTTTTTCTATGGAGCACAGCCATCGTGTAGCTTAAATGTCTTGCAGGATTTAAGGGAAAGTGTAATAAGGAAGGAGTTAACATACAAAAACACCGGAGAAATGCATCCTAAGTTTTGTCCTAATGGAAAGATTGACAAGTAACTATTAACTAAGCCCCAGACCTCTGAAGTTTACCTGACGCAAAAATGGGAGAACACCTTTGCACACCCTTGCTCACCCGACCTCTTTCCTCTGCCTTCCTCACTTTCTCCACATTCCAAATGAAATGTGCGGGAGTTTGTTCTCCCAAAATCGGGAGCTATCCCAAAATATACATATGAGATTTGCACTTGAAGATTTTTTAATTTTTTTCTCTGCTAATGATTTGGTTTGTAGCACGAAAGATCCATGCTATAGTTCTGTTCAGAGACGTCCAACCTTTCGGCATTTCTGGGCCACACTGGAAGAAGAGTTGTCTTGGGCCACACATTAAATACATTGCAACACATAATCACACACACAAAAAAAGTCTCACGATGTTTTAAGTAAATTTACGATTTTGTGTTGGGCCACATTCATAGACACCTGGACCTATGCGCCCAAGGGCTCACAGTTGAACACCCCTGGTTTACATAATGAAGGAGGATGATGTGGCTTGAGGACCTCACAGACCTCCCAGAATGGAAATTATTCACAGATGAGTAAAATACAAATATTAGGCACGGTTCTTTATTATCTTGACAGGAAAGCCATAAATACGTTCTATTCTCAGAATTTGACAAAATAGCAAAAAAAAAAAAAAAAAACAGAAAAGAAAATAAATTGATTATAAAGAAAGAGAAGACACCTTAAAGGTAGATTGTGAAACTTCAGCCAAAATTTAAAGAAAAACAAAGAATTACTGATACAAGCTCTGCGCAGACACCTGGGACTTTTCAAGATCCTAGATTTATCCTTTGCAAGTTATTCGACGTTACTCTGGTTCCAAGGCAAGTTAATCCAAAATAATAATTTTCCAGAAAAAGGTTACAAATGTAGCCACCAGCACCTAGTTGCAAGTACTACTCACAAAGTTAAATAAGCAAGAACAATAACAATAATTAATTACATGTACTGAAAACTATGTGCCAGAAACTCAAAAGTACTCAATATGTACGAACTCATTTCAGCCTTGTGACAAACTATGAGGTAGGTGATATTATTACTCCTATTGTATAGATTTTATACATGTGCCTCTCTGAGGCACAGAGAGGTTATGTAATTTGGAAAAGGTCACACAGCTGGTAACTTGGAAAACCAGAACTCGATCTGGAGGCAGCCTGGCTCCACAGTGTACACTCCTAACTACTACAATAGATAGAGCTACTACTTATAAGCTTCAAAGTAAGAGAAAGAAGCAAAAAATTACAGAAGAATGAAATGGAATAAAAGTAAATAGAAAACCTTAAAAAGATAGCATGAAAAGAAAGAGAAATAAGCCAAGGGGGAGAGTTTTTCTTTCTTTCCTTCAGTATTCCATTCTACCTTGGGAAGTCTGGAGAAGTGAGGACAACTCTAGATTTCAACAAGTTATAGCATTTTCTACTAAAGATGTCAATCTGGCATAATCTAGGAATTCCAGGAAACCCAGTGTTAGGGAATAGAGTTTTCATGGAGTACCAAGAAAAAGAAAAGGTCAATACAAAAAAAACAAAAAAACGGACTACAAAGTAGCAGGAGACCCACCTCCTCTCCTCACCCTCCCCTCCCTGCTCCAGTCAAATGCAAGCCCCTGAAGTGACTGCCATCAGGAACTAGTAGTAATATACAAGAGAACAACAGAGGGGCATCTCCTGCTTCTTCCCAAAAATAATTTGAAGTTGTTTTCAATACAAAGTGTATACATAATAGGATTTATAACATGGAAATAGCCATTCAGCACCTTGGAAAGAGAAAGCAAATACAGTTTCCCCAGGGCTGGCAGAATCAGACTGACATCATGTGTAGTCTGAGCAGCTTTCAGGAAACTGAAGTCGAAAATGAAAACACATTAAGTTATCTAGTTTTCCTTACCCTGCTCGCTTTGAACTAGTGGGTCTTCAGTCCCAAATCCCCTTCTGGCCTCTATCCCTGCTGACTGATCTTAGACCTAAGTTAGAAATGTGCCTAAGAGGTTTGTTCCAAAGGTTTTGGGTCTACAGCACCTCTTTCTTCCCATACATATCACCAAAATCTGCATAGAAGGTAAAGACTGACATGGTTCTATTATTAAAAAATTAATAATAAAATTCTCACGGGAGCCCTACTCTAGGAGTTACTGAGCAACAAGGTAGCCAAATGCGCATCAAATGCTCCAAGGAATAGTGTGAAGAAGTAAGATGGCTTTTCACAGGTTGTCAAATGTTTATAATGTGCCCCAGATTTCATGGTATTGGCTCTATATAGGAGTAATAGGGCTCTATGTTTTCATTCAGGGTCACCCAGCACCTCGGTCCCATTCCTATCTCTTCCTTATAATTTATCCCCAGTGATTGATCTGGTAAAAAACAAAAAGGCACAGTCTGTTCAAAGAGACAAGAAAACTAGCTGCACCCCAGAATTATGAGAATGGCCACTTTCAAATCTCAACTAAAAAATGGAATCACTCAGTTCCCCTGCTGGGAAGCTGGCCTCAAATAGTTGAGTACTCATCACTGCTGGGTGAATGTCAGTATGCGAGAAGCCAGTTATCCCCTTAGTTAGAATTTAACTCTATCCAACATATTATTGAAATCCACTTTCTTAGATACTGTGCTAAGAATTGAATAAAGAAATACACAAAATTATGAGTGAACTGCAAACTGCCACAGCTTTTTCAAAAAAAATTTCATTCAATGAATAATTATTGCAGACCAATAGGGGTGCTAGGTACCAGAGATAAAGGGATGAACTTCACAAAGCCCTGACTTTCATAGAACTTAGATTTTATTGGGAAGAATGGAAGGACAGGCATTAAGATAAATGTCATCTAGAAAAATGTTATGGAAATACAGCAGGGTAGAATGATAAAGAGTGACACTTAGGAGTAGCTCTCCAATAGGGTGATATCTGAACAAGAACCATGAGGTTTAGCAAAGTGGGGGTCAACGGCGGCATGTTTTCAGGAGGCTGGTGTTGATGAAGGACTGTCTTCAGTGAGTTCAAGAAGGAAAGGAGGAAGGGAAATGGAGACCGATTAAAGACAATTCTATGTCACTTTGTTGTAGAAGGGAGCAGAGAAATTGGGCAATAGCTGAGAGGGATCTTAGGTGGGAGTTACATATAATGTGCTTGAATGATGGACACTGAGTCAGAAATTTCTCTCTTTCTTCAAGGTTTCAGGGCTCTGAATCCTATCTCGACTATAAGAATGTTTAAAAGATACACCTGCGATGTGATATGTAAGATGAGGTCACCCTCCGCTTCTGCTTTCTCACCTCGAGTCGGGAGGGGGTAGTAAGAGGAAGACTCCCTGGGCCCCTTACATGTGCCACTGAGTCTGAAGAGTAAGTGTTTTTCGTGAGCCGTCATAGTCCGCAGGGCGAGTTTAACCGTTCTCTCCATTCCCCTCCAACTGTTCCCCGGTAGAGTTTCAACAGTTACGTATATAAAAGAAAATGTTTAAATTCTGAAGAACAGAAAGTCCCTTTCAGGGACAAAGCAGCCCCAGTTGCAGGCAGACCAAATACTTCTGATTACCAGCAAGAAAGCCTTCATTGTAACAGGGATTTTACCCTTTCTTTGGCATTCCTAAGTAACAAAAGAGAAGTGCTACAAACCAATGACAATTAGCAATAGTTTTACTCACACCAAAATCACTCTAATATGGTACTTGATAAAAACAAAATAATCTGTTGACTTAACTGGAGAAAAATGTACTATTTTTGAGCAACCGAAAGTCACCACAATATATTAATTGAATGAACCATAATTGCTGCATTGTTCTGATGTTTATCTTAGACTCTGCATGAGTGGTTTTCCTTGATGCTAATCCCATTAGAAGTAAAAATGGACTGCAGTTTGAATCTCTCTGTTTCCTAAAAAAAAAAAAATTTAATTGACAATTTGTTTAATAGCAGGTGCCATTTTACAGATGGCCAGATTGAAGAGCAAAACATCTTAGAGGAAAAGGAGCTTTAACTTGTGTCGCAGCTTTTTTGTACATATTATTCAGAAATAGTTTTTTAACAGTCAAATAACCAAAAACTTCTTAAGCATAGAGAAACAGAGCAGACAAAAAAAACCAAACACAGTAAGAAACTTTCATACTACACCAAACTTATTTCAAGGATAATCTTTTTATTGGGAGCTTAATACGCTTGCCTTCCTCACCATCTCACCCATTCTCCTACCTCCTCTCTCCCTGCCTCCCTGAGAGGACTCTTTCTTACACACCATTCTTTGTTCTGTAAAAGGAATGCCTGGAATGGACACAAGGTGCCCTGTCTTGGAACTCCCTGTCTTCATCTTATAAGCTTGAAAGGGTGGGTACTATGACCTAGGGGTCTGTTCTGACAGTCAAGACTATGAACTACAGAGGCAAGCTTCCTGATCCGTTCGAATATTAGGGAGAAAGAATTAGTCCTTCTTCGGAACTTTTCTCATATCCATTACTATATTTAAGTGGTTTCTAGGTGCTTAACACATTAAGACCTGTTCCTATAGAAAGCCTATTTCTGAGAAACAGAAAAATAAAAGCCATAGTCATAAGTTGATTCTAAGTTTGTCCTCAAATATTGATTCCTATACATCATGAGTGCAGAAACAACAGAATAAAGTATTACATCTCACAGAATAATTTCTAGCCAAGCTTTGCATAATCCTTGATCGTGTGGGAACATTCTAATTTCAAACTGCTAATAAACAGCTGTTATGTAGCCTGAAGTGACGTTTAAAATAGCTACGTGCCTCTGTGAGTCATGGATCTCAACAAAGATCATCAATTGCTGCTAACATCACATTATGCATGTACTCTTGCAAATACATACCTTATCTCCAAAGTATGTTGCCCAAGCACACATGCACACACAAACAAAAAATCCTTGCATCGTCTATTCAAGCCTCTACACCAGGGCTATTCTGAACTAGAGCAAGGAAAAGGAGAACATCTTGCTCTTAGAGGATATTTGACATTGTCTGGAGACATTTTTGGTTATCACGACATTCTTGGTTGTTGAAAGTACTGCTGGCTTCTAGTGGACAGAAGCCAGAGATGCTCTTAGACTTTCTACAATGCACAGACAGCTCCCCACAATAAAGAATCACCTGGCCCCAAATTTCGTTAGTGCCAGGGTCGAGAACCCTCAGCCCAGATATAGCTGCCAATTTCCAAAAATTACAGAGGACAGAAGAATATGTTAAATGACATCAGGGGATAAAATGAGCAAAACCCACACTGTGGGAGACTCTGGGACAACTGACTTGGTTTTATAAATAAATTGCAAGGAGTAAAAAACAAAAATGGAAGACAAACTTACAAATTTCAAGACAGAAACTAATCCCAAAACATAAATTTTATTTGGATTTTGATTTAAATCATCACACTCTAAAAGATAATAACAAGGTAACTGAGAAATTTTTAAAACTGACTGGATATCTCATTATTTTAAAGAAAAGCTGTTAACTTTTAGGTGAGATCATGATATTGTACCTATGTTTTTAGTCCCTATATGTTGGAGATAGATACTATTTCAGAATAAAGAAGAAAAGGATAAAGAGCTACATGTGAGACAAAATTACCTATGAGTTGACAATTAATATAATAATGATGAATACAAAGAGGTTCACTATACAATTCACTCTGCTTTTGATTATGTTTAAAATCTTTCATAAGCTTTAAACAATAATTTTTTAATAATAAAATAGCTAAGTAACCTTCAGGCAAAAATGCTTTATCAACTTCCATTACTAAAGAAAAGTATTCTGAGAGCACAAGCATAGAGTTTAGAACACCGTCAATCCTGCCCCCTCCGTCCTTCTTGACAGTCTTTACAGTCCCTGGAAAGTGGTGGTCCTCACACCTACCTGCTAGTACTGATGCAAACATTGCATAAGATAGTGACTGGTGCTTGGTGAATGGTAGCTCCCTTCCCCATGTCACACAAGAGCTCCAAACAAAGAGGAAAAACAAAATGAGGCCAATCCTACCCCCTGTACTGGCACTTTCTAAAGACTTTGATGTAGGCCATTCTTTTCCTTCCTGTACAAATCTGGCTGTGGCCAGGAGACCAAAGCACTAACAAGGAAGTATGAAGATTCTTTTCTTAATATCCTTTGATTCGTTAGATTTTTTTCACACTCCTCCATAAGTAACACATAACAATAAATAAAGTGGAGAGAAATAGGAAAGAGTACCTTATTGTAAAACTTCCTTACAGATGTGAGATTCGTTTTAGGGCCACGAACCCTAAACGGTTCATGACTTGTATAATTCCAGAAACAGTGAGCTATAAATCTGGTTCTTTCCTTAACAAATCTTTGTTTCTCCGGTTACTTGTACTTTAAAAAAAAAAAAAAAAAAGCAAACAAAAACTTGATTAAAAAGTCCTGCCCAGATAGTTCATAAAACTCATTTCCTTTCCTTCATTCCTTTCTATAATAACTGCTTGCATGCTCATACCCTGCCAGCTCTTTTCCGGAAGGTCCATTGGCAAGGTCATCAGGCAGTTAGTTGTACTAGTGACTTTAGACTTGGCTGCAGGTTGTTCACATGGAATAAATCCAAACAGGCTGTTTCGGCTGCCTTTTATTTTCCCTGAAGTAGCATTTCCTTCGGTCCCATTGCCTTTGCAATAAAGCACTCATTTTTATCCACTCGTAAATAAGGAATAAAGACACAGACTATTGGCTGGTGGCACAGACCTCTGGTTCTCTCTCAAACTTGCACATGGTAGAAGTTTCTCCTTCTGTAAATAAAGTCCTTCATGAAGAATAAGCACCAGGTTTGGAGCCAGAAGATGGGCTGAGCGCTAGCTCTGCCACACGTTGTACAGCCTTGAACGGGACACTCTGCACTTTGCAGTTTTAGTTTCCTTATGCATAAGAGAGACCTGCCTCATGGTCTTCATTGAGAAATAATAATAATAACTAGAATTTATATGATGCTTTGAAGTTTACAAAATACTGCAGAACACAAGTATAATATAGTCATGTGCCACGGGATGGTGTTTTGGCCAACAATGGACTGCGTATAAAATGGTGGTCTCATAAGATTATAATGGAGCTGAAAAATTCCTATCACCTGTGACATAATAGCCATCCTACAGTGACAGCACAGTGCATTACTCATGTGTTTGTGGTGATGCTGGTGTAACCAAACCTACTGCACTGCCAATCATATAAAAGTATAGAATATACAATTATGGACAGTACATAATACTTGATAGTAATAATAAATGACTATGTTGCTGGTTTATGTGTTTTCTGTACTATAATTTTTATTGTTATTTTAGAGTGTACTCTTTCTACTTAAAAAAACGTTTGCTATAGAACAGTATGTTGTATTATACCAGTAGCCACCTCATAACATCTCGTGTCTCGGCTGCATGATTTTCTGGCATTTGAATTAATCTCGTGTTGTTTTGTGCAGTAACATGCTGTGCAGGCTTATAACCCAAGAGCAATAGGCTGTACCATACAGCCTTGGTGTGTAGTAGGCCATAGCCTCTAGGTTTGTGTAAGTCCATTCTATGATGTTCACCTAATGACACGTTTCTCAGAATATACCCTCATAATTAAGTGGCACATAACTGTACATGACTTACCACTATTATTAATCAAAATATTTTCTTCACTTGCCTCAATAAAAGACCTATTGTTTGCTTTAAAAAAGTCCTTGACTCATGGACTTGCTCTTTTGTGACAGCCAGGCACACCCTATCATCTCTAAAATTGCCAGTAGAAAGTCTAAATTGTCTGCAAAATGTCTAAAGTGAAGGGAGACACAAATGAGGGGCAACATAATCTCTTCAAAGGGGAACATTTAACAAGAGATTAGACCACAGCAGAACTGTGCCAAGAATTTTGCTAGGAAATAGAGATACAAAGACAAATAGCATAGACTCTTCTCAAGGAAAAATAACTTATAAGGAAGAAGGCATTGAAGGAAAAGTGTTCTGCTTTTTTTTAATGTAGCATGATATGATGGTGTGGATGTAGCATGTATGTGGGCCTGTTTGGGCCCAGGTCTCTCCTTCTCACATATATAAGTATTTCTTCCATCAAAACTCTCAAATAATGGAGGAGATGCCCCATGAGAACAGACTAAATTTAAATCTTCAGATGGAAACATGAGAACTAAAAAGTTTATGATCAAGGTTTCTAATGTACACAAAATCTATCTACTGATTATTGGAATATTGACTATTAAAATAACTATTTTAAGTTTGAAACAATAATGAGCAAAAAGAAAAATGGAAATACCTTAGTGAAAAAAAATGGAAGTACATAGCAAACTTCTAAATTGCAATATACCAAAAGAAGAAATGTCTAAAAAGTGTCAGGAGAAAATATATAAAGAGAAAAGCAAGTTCTGCATAAATTCATAAATGATAGACTTATAAGGGCTTTTAAGGGAAACTGGTATATCTGAGACTAAAGACTAATTTCAACGAACCATAAGACTGATGCCGTAGAATTCCTATATTCTTATATTCTAACAATTCTATATAAATGTCAAAAGAGGCAGATTATTTATAAGTACTACATTATGCACCATGATTGCACTCTCTTATTTTGTTATGGTAATATTTAAACGTTATATATAGAATACTGTGATTTGTATGCCTGATTTTCTGGTGATTAGTTATAATCGGATATAGTATGCTACACCATTATAGAGAAAGCCATTTTCAAAATATTACACTTTTCCAAAAGCAATCTGGAAAAAAAAGTCAGTCCATAATAGCACAAAATTAATGAGACATTTGACCTAGAAATTTACCATAGTAATGTAATAAAAGTTAAAAGTGACCAAAGTAGGCCCTGATTGGTGTAGCTCAGTGGACTGAGCACGGTCCTGAAAACCAACAGGTCTCAGTTCGATTCCCAGTCAGGGTGCATGCCTGGATTGTGGGCCAGGTCCCCAGTAGGGGGCGCACGAGAGGCAACCATACATTGATGTTTCTCTCCCTCTCTTTCTCTTTCCCTTCCTCTCTCTCTAAAAATAAATAAATAAAACCTTTTTTTTTAAAGTGACCAAACTGGACTTTATATTCGATGTATTCAATAACATTTTGGGATTCTCTTTTAATGTTAAAAGTGTCTTAATTTTAAAGATACAAAAAATTAATATGCTAAGGCAGGACACACTTAGAATGTCTTTGTAAAAATAGACTCCTATCAGAACATCACCTCTAATCCACAAAAGAATCTGCCAAGAGATTTCAATAACAAGAGGCATATTGTAGGCATTTCTGTCCATCAACAAATCTAACAAATTTATTAAAATGCCAAAGGGACAAATGTGAAACCAAATACAGTGCAAAGATTGAAAGGGACTCACGGCAATCCTTCTCGTCAGTTCCATCTGAGCAGTCTCTGACGTGGTCGCACCTGTATTCAGTTGGGATACATTCACCACTGGAGCATGTCATCTGATGGCTTGAGCATGTTGTCCCAGCTGTGAAGGGGGAAAAAAATACCACTTCATAATTACTTCCAAACACAGACATACCCACTGACATTTGCCAAATATGAATGAGGATATTTTAAAGCAAAGGGAAATAGAGCCAACATTGAACAAAAATTTCATAGGGTCACAAGGTCAAGCACCCAGCTATTCCAAGGAAGAGGGTTTACAATGCAAGAGTAAAGGTATTTTTACCAGGGTGCTATCAAAATGCCCATAGAAGCATATCAACACTCAACCATGGTAGTGTAAACAATTATGTTATCTACATGTGTAGATACTGTGTTGAGAACACAGTATAGACTGAGAACCTATATCATAAAGAGGATAAATAGTATAAGAGTTTTGCAGTTATGGGTATTAAGCAAAGATCAGTAAGGTTCCTCTCACTGAAATCCCATTTAACCCAAAAGGAAATATCCCAAAGGGTTAATAGGGGTTATTTCTGAATGGTAGGAATATGAGTGCTTTTATTGAGTTTCTCTATTATATAAATTTTCTACATTGAACATGTGTCAGTTTTATAAAGAAAAGGAAAAATGTTTAAGCTATTTTAATTTTATCCTATGTTGATTAGGGTTGGTGAAATTAGGCTATCATGTTATCAAATTTGTTTTCAGGTAAAACCAACCAAATCGATGCCTCAGGTATCATGTAAAAGCCATTCTGTAAGTCTCAGCAATCTCATGATGAGATTTTTTTTCATTGTCAACATAAAAAAAGCATTGGGGGAAATGTGATCTGCTAAAAAATAATAATAAAATCAAATGAGGAAAATATTTTCCCTGAATTTTTAGTTACCTATGCTTCAGTACAGTAAAGATATTTAATTTGAGCAAAATTTGATTTTTCAATAAAAGTATATATCTGTTAAGGGATATGCCATCAAAACTTATCAGAAAAACTTTCCTAAGAAACGAATGAACAATGACAACTTTAGAATGAGTACTTGAAAACTCAAACGCATAAAGATTATCATGTGATAAATGATGTAAAAAAATTAACAAAAATTACTATCTTTAATCAATCATATCTTTTCCTTGTTCCTTCCTTCTGTTTAATAAATGGTTTCATTATGAATATGTCATGTAATTACTGAATAGCAAACAAAATTTTTCCAGTCAGCGTATTTCTGACACTTTGGCAGTATGATTTCCTATCTCCTCCCAGTACCTTGTATCTGTGAGTTAAATTTTACTTCTATTAATAAAGGTAGAATAAATCAAATTTTCTAGAAGTCACTTAAATGTCTGGATTCTGACCATGAAAGAGACACAATTTCATGTGAATAAGATTAAAAAGACTAATACTTCCTGAGTGGCAGTATTTATTAAATTCCCATGTAATTTATCTAACTATATATTGCCAATTTCCACATAAAATTAAAGTGCTTTCTTTTTTCCTGAAAAGGCAATTGATGAGTAGCCTTAACCAAATATTTTTTAAAGCCTAAATCAAGTGCCAATATTATTTTAATTATCTTGGCTTTCTTCTTAAACTCAAGCCCAAATCAGTCTATATTTTATGCTTAAGGTTTCAATGGCAATTAAAAGTTCATTCATATGTAAAGAAATGAATTAAAATTATACAGTTCCATCAACCAATTTAATGCCGTGATTCGCTTATTATTCATCATCACGCAAACATCTCTTAGGGTCTATTACATGCCACAACGGACACCAGCGATGCGAACATTAGGATGAATAAGGCGCAATCCCTGCGCTCAAGGCGCTCATGGCTTCTGGGGGAGACTTGAAGAAGCAATTAGAAACCAATGATGAAAGTGGATTATAGGCACATGAAGAATTACAAAAGCATGCTGGGGGGCATGCCTAATTCACTCTGGGATGGGATGGGGGTAGGACAGCTTCCTGGAGGAGGAACACCTCGCCCAGGTCTTTAGGAGGAGCCGCAGTTAGGTAGGTCAAAAGGAAGGAAGGCCCACGTAGAAATGAGCGTTCATGCGGCACGCAGAGAGGCAAAAGACCAGGACTCTGCACGGTACGCCCCAGAGCACTGCAAGCACTGCTGTGGCCCCAAAGGGGCATTTCAAGGCAGGAATGCCAAGTGACAGACAGGGAAAACCAAGTTTTAGCTTTAGAGGCCACTGTAAACCTTGTTAAGGAGTTGGAGCCTATTCTTCTGAGGTGGCGGAGAGCTACCAAAGGGTTTTAGTCCGACCTTCCCAGCATCAGTGTCAGTGAGACCTGAGGAAGCACAGGACTGGAGACAAGGAGGTCAGTTCAGAGGCTGCCGCAGTCAGTCAGATAAGAGATATTGGTGGTGGTGGCATAAATGGGAAAGAGGTACACTTTAGAGATGTTTATGAAGCAAATTGGGTAAGAATGATCAAACGCAGACAGGGAAAGAAAATAAAAGACTCAAGAGTAACTTCCAAGTTTCTAGTTTGGGTGCCTAAGGGATTGTGACATCCTTTTCATGCTAATTGATTACATGCTTAATGTCACCTACAACCATCTTTCTTTTTTATCTAATAAAATGCTTTCATTATGAAACATGTTTCATAAAATTCTAGACAAAAAGGGAAAGCAGCTTCCATTTCCTTATTTCTGATAGTTTGAGACTGATTTGATATTTTCTGTTAGTATGTTATAGTGGGTTAATGTTATTTCTATAATAAAGATAATGCATGCATACCAGCAAATATATAAGGAAAAACCAGGGGGGGGAGATGATCAATTCTAGCTGAGACACCTTGAAGCATACTGGAGACGTCCAGCAGGAAGTTGAATATACAAGATTCAAGGACGAGCAAGAGACCCGGGTCCTAAGCATAGATTTGGATATCATCAGCCATATAGGGTTACTGAAATCATGAGAATGGTTGAAATTATCCTGGGAGAGCACATAGCAAGAGAAAAGCTACTAAGGACAGGTTCTGAGCAACCTTAATACTCAAGGAGTAGAAGAGCAAAACAAAATAGAATGATCAAAGCAGTTAAGAAAAGAGCCAAGACAGTAGAACATCATGGCAGCCAAGGTGTAGTGTCAAGAAGGAGGGAGTGATCACCAAGGCCAAGTGCCATAGAAAAGCCCATCCCGTGTGATAAGGAAAGGTGCCCACTTTATTTGACAAGCAGGAATTCTCTGGTGACCTTAGTGGGCATAGTGTTGGCATAGCCTGTCCAGAGTTAAAGGATGTCCATTAGAGACTTTTATATCATTAAAAAAATGCAAGAAATACCTTATGAAATCCACATTCATTTAAAATGATATGTAGCTTTGCTTATACATTACTGCTATAAAGTTACCTCTAGTCTTTTTCCCCAAGCAGCTGACCTTATTAGTTTTCATCCCTCTGTAAAGTGTTATTAGCAAAAGGTCATCCGCCACACATTGTATAGCAATCTACAGCTCGGTTTTCTTCCTACTCTGTGTGGGGAGCAAGAGAAAATGGAACCAAAATAGCGTACCTAACCAAAAGATAAATTCAGTATCCATTTATCAAGAACTTACTATCTGTCAGACAGAGTGCTACGACTTAGGGAAGAGGCTGAATGAAACATAATCACTGCTTTCCAGAGATTCGCAATATAGTCTTTTCCTATTCCTGCCAAGTACCTGCTCTCTGCAGGTCACCCCATCTTTACCCTGGGGTCTTTCAGAAGCCAGCTACAGAATATCATAAGCCAGAGAGGTTTCCAATAAGGATTTCTTCCTGTTCCATACTATGCCTTGCAATTTTCCTTCCTTCCCTTAGTATGTCTGAACTACTATCACCCATCTCTTTGCTCTGGTCCTCTTTTGCCACTCCACCTCAAACCCTGACATATAACTTGACCTAATCTGGATATTCCTGTTTAGCCTTGATTAGTCCCTGTCATGCCTTCCCCAAGACTGCCATTTGTCACCATGAACAACTTTCTCAACCTTGCATTGTTTGCTGGTTTCCCCTTAACCACGCTATCCCAAGGATCAGCATCCCTTTGTTGCTGGCAGACCCAATGGCCAACACTGCCAAGCCCTAACTGTCTGTTTAGTTATACAGTCTTCCTTTTAGGTTTAAACCAAAGCTGAACTCAAGGATATTTTCAGAAATTCTATTCTCTTCCTCAAAAGACCCTTGGCATCTAGTGGCCTGACTGGAAGAGTTCACACTCAATGCTGGACTCAAAAGTCCTTGGCTAACTTCCAATCATTTATAAATGCATCCGGGATCCACTGAAGGCCATGGAGTCTCCATTGCTAGTCATCGAACATCTAAACAAGTTCCCACGTAATGTAGCCAGTCAAAAACATCTGTTTCTTCTTTGATCCTTGAGGACAATGATTATGAAAATGTTGACAGGATCTTAGTTGACATATTAAAACAAGCCCAGTGAGATGATAAATGTCCATGGTTTGTTAGATGTGTATTTAATGAAGCAGAATATGATAAGGCTCAAAGGTGAACGCCACACAGTGATCGGAATTGGATCCTTCCAGAGAACAATTGGGGTCAAGAGCCAGAGGTGGGGAAAAAGTGTTAATGTTCTCCCTTCAAGCTGTCAAAAGTAAATTACGGGGATGTAAACTTTGGGACTTGGCCACCTCCATGTGAAAGTGGAAAACCTATAGGTTTAAGATGGCAGAGCAAAAAAAGTGGAAGGAAATTGAATAATATGATTGAGCTAAGAATTCATCGACCCTGGAACAGCCCTTTTTATGTAAGAATAAATTCCCCTTTTGCTTAACCTTTTTTGAGCTATGTTTTTCATTCTTTGCAGCCTAAAACATCCCCATTGATATAAGTATAATTTTTTAAAGATTTTATTTACTTATTTTTAGAGAGAGGGAAGGAAGGAGAAAAAGAGGGAGAGAAACATCACTGTGAGAAAAAAAAATCACTTGGTATCCTTCCACCTGTGCCCTGGCTGAGGACTGAACCCACAACCCTGGCATGTGCCCTGACCAGGTCGCATGGTGACCTTTTGCCTTGCAGGACAATGCCCACCAAATGAGCCACAATGGTCAGTGCAAGGATAATTTTAAATTATACAAATATCCTTAATAAAGCGAAGAAATCATACAAGTATCCGTAATAAAGCAAAGAAATGATAGACATATTTCTCACATGTCGCCATCTCATATTTACTCAATATTACTCTCTCAACCAAAATTATTTTCAAGCTCATTAATATTACCTTTTCCAGTTTGATCCCCAAAAATTATAATTTAAGAATTTCTTCAGGTTACTGCCCTGAACCACCTCAATGTCCAGAAATGCAGCAGTTCTAAGGCCTTTCTCATTGCTATTATTTCCTTTGTTACTGTAGCTCGTCCTATGGTGGCTTTGGGAGCAGTCACTGAAGCAACCACCATTAATGCCTCCAACAGACCTACCTACTCGCTCCACTCAATTGAAATACAGAGAGCTTAATGCTGGGGCAGAGGAGGTAGAAGATTTGAAAGCAGAGTGTGCTGCAAGATCAGAAGGACCCAGCTAAATGCCAACCACACAAATGAATATCCCACCTCTAGATACCACTGAATGTTTTGTTTCTTTCTTGAGTGTAACATAGTCCAAATTAAAGACTGAGAACCTATCTAGCCATTTCTAAATCACTGGGGTGTGTTTATAATTCTTTAGCACACTCATACTTTCAAGATCATTCAACCCAAGTGATAATGCTGGCATGGGTTCCCCTGTGGTATAAGGCCCAACTGAGCATTTACAGAGAATTACCCTATTCTGTTTACCCCCTTCTGTTTTGTACTAGTAACAGCTTAGGTTTCGGGTGTTTAAAGGACCAAAACAAGATTCCTCTGTCAAGACTTACGGCAACGCTGATGTTCATCTGAGCCGTCCGCACAGTCCTGCTCGTCATCACACACCCAAGAGCTAGGGATGCATAGCTCTTTACTCAGACACTGGAAATAGCCTGGCTGGCAAGAAGCAGGAGCTGAAACAAACCAGAAAAGAAGTCATTAAGTCAAACAACCACCCTGTTATACCAACAAGCGATGCTTCTTTCAAGAGAATGTATATCATTCCCTGCTGAATATATTTGGTGGCCAATAGTGAACAGCCCTATACTAGGGTGCATGGGCTCCAATCAAAGTTCACTGCCAAATAATCTCAGTAATAGCATCACGATAAGCTGATGATCCAAAGCAATGTAAAAATACAGAGAATAAAACAAACAGTCCAAAGACATATACATACTGAGATATGAAAAAAATATATTAAACTAAATTTTAAGTAAAAGTTAACCATAAGTTATTATTAAATTATTTGGAATGTTTTATAACAACTAATAGTAAAGCATCACGATAAACAGAAAAATCCATGAGATTTGGAAAAGAAGACACAGAGTCAAATAACTACCATTTCTGCAATTTACTTGCTTTAGGATTTTTGGCCAGGTCTCTGAGCCTCAATGTATGCATCTAAAATGAAGACTACATGTATCTCATGGCTTGCTGCTAAAAGAATATGTTAAATAACGTATGTTAGCTGCTATCACTATTGTCATTGGTATTGTTGTTATTATCACTGTTATGGGACACTAAAATGTCATAACAATCTCTGAAGAGTTATTGGTATAACTGTTCATTTAGTTCTTTATCCCAGAATACACTGTTCGTGCCTTTTTGCTCTCAGTGTTTAACGTAAAATGAACTCAGAAAGCCCAGAGAAGACAAACAGATAGCACATGATCATGTCTCTACAAATAAAACTACTCTCTTCCTCTAAGTGTTTCACAGACGAGCAACATCAGCGTAACCTGGGAATTTGTTAGACATACAGGATCTCAGGTCCCCCCTCAAATATTTGGAATCCAACGTGGTGCGCTTGTGCTTTAACAAACTGCCCGGGTGATCCATTTGTGCATGAAAGTGTGAGAAACACTATACAGGACCTGCTCCCCATCCTTTCTCCCAATTTCAAGTGCACTGTCATCCAAACATTACATCAAAGTTTGACTGTTCTGCTGTGCCACAGTATGGCCAAAAATTAAAAACAAAATTACTTTTTCATCTGCTTTCCTGGTTTTTGGATAATAAACCTTGTCTGTTCACCTATCAGAATGAATGACATTGCAAGCTCGGAAAGCAATGGATGTAAGGATGGATGGGTGCATCAACTGAGGAGGCCTTTAAGAAACCATTGAACTTCTCTGAGCCCCACTTTCCTAATCTGAACCCTACCTCCAAATATTGTTGAGAGAACTAAATAAACAAATATATGTGAAAGTGGTTTTATAATTAGGTGACCTGGGGGCATACAATATTTTCATGTTTTTAAATAAAAATTTTCAAAACATAAAATCACAGTAGCCACTTCTGTGATCTCTTTATGGTAATTCACACAAGTTACACTACATCCTTTATATTAAAAGGGACTGCTAGAGTTACAGATCACCGTTGTTCAGATCACATTTTTTTGTTTGTTTGTTCTTAGCGGTGCACAAAATTTCCAGAGTGAATAATCTGAAATAGTCACTTACTGGCTTCAAAAAACCACTCCCAAATTTGCTGCCATGTCAGGGTCATATGATAAAGAGTAAAATAGAAACTGATGTGCCCTGATGTGAGTGAAACAATTATTAATACCATCAGTTCTCTATTCAACCACACAGATCTCAAGAAGCTTGCACCAAGTCCTGAGTCTATCACTAAAGACACCCTTTTATTACAGCTGAAATCACTACGAAGCACTCACAGTACTCAAAACAGAGCTTAGCCTGACCACTCCCCACTTACGGCAGCCAATTTCATCTGAGTCGTCCAAGCAGTCTTTGGTCCCATCGCACCTCCAGGACGCATCAATACAATGCCCATCTTCACAGCGAAACTGTTCACTGCTACATCCTGCAATCCACAAACAACAAAAAACCAGTTTAAAAAAATATGTATGCCACACAGTTATTTCACAGAAATACAAATTTTTTTTAAGTAAAAAATGATTCACTAATTAGTAATCAAAGGAATGTATGTTATCATATAAAATTAGGGAAACATTTTTATAATGATTATATTCTCTGTTTCGGGCCTCTGCAGAAACCACATTTTATATACAGCTGACAACTAGAGTGTATCTTGATGTAACCAATCTGGAAAGCTATTTAACAACATATATCTTGCATTTTTAAAGTGCTTATTCTGTGACTTAGTGCTTTTACTTTTCGGTATTTTTTCTAAGGCACAAGAGATTTTTATCACTGTATTATTTATAGTAAAGGAAATTGAAAACCTCCTCAATGTCCAATGATAGGAAAATAATTTTCTTATATCCATATATTGATCTATTAAGAACTCATTAAAATGGTTATGAAAACTGCTAAATGATTAGGAGGAATATTTAAAATATAATGTAACAAAGACAAGGATGCAAAATTTTACCCATAGCAGAGTGACATGTGGTAGGAGGAAAAAAGCATTTAAAAAGACCAGAATGTTAACAGTGGTTATCTCGGATTGATAAACATCATGAGTAATTTTTCATTTGTTTGACTGTGCTTTTTTCTGTTCCCTGCCCTATATTTTTTTAAGTGCCTTCTTATTACTATATCACATGTAGCAATTTGTGGTCCCTCATTCTTAGATTCAGAGCAATATTTTGGCTTTTTTTTAAACAAAATTGCAAGGTGCCAGGTCGGTATTCTCATCTCACAAACAAATACTTAAAGTTATAATCAAGACAAAAAAATTTCTGCAGCCAACAAGAGTGCACAAATTTACCCCCAAAAGTTGCCACATTTCCCAGTGGCAGTGATTATCTCATGGTGATACCAGAAAGAGATTATAACTTTAAAACGTTTCTGTCCTTTAACCAATATGTCTTGCAATTTTCCTGGGTCTCCCCAGGGGACTACTTTGGCAGTTAAAAATCCTCTGAGTTCCCCCAAATATCTGACCAGTAACCTCCTCATGCATTAAGTGCCAAGTAGAAAAATTTTTAAAGAGAGCAGCCAACGCCAGCCCAACTTGGAGAAGACTCAAAATGATTCTTTCACAAACCCAAGGTGGGAGAGAAGTAATTTGGGAGTTGGAAGAATTATTGTATTTTCCACAAGTATTTAAGCAATCATGCTAAATTACCCATTTCAATTTTTGGCTAATGAACCCAAAATTAGGTAAATATACAGATCAATTACCTACTCCTAAAATAAATAAACAATGTGCTATCCTGACTTGTGTAAATGCAGGCATATCAACAGCATGACATAAACATAGTTAAGTGATCTATTCCTAGGGGATATAGGCTACTTTGTTCATGGAATGTTCAAATCTGATTGTCTGTTAGTGACATCCTGATTTATAATGTATGCTGCAAATGGTCAGAAACTTCCCTTGGCTAAATGGTGGTACCGAGTGGTACAGGAATACGTACACCCAAATACCTTCTATAGACTAATGCATGATGGTGGTTGGTGGTGCAGGTCTGGGGTTGGTGGTGCAGGTCTCTTATCAACTACCTTTAAAACACAACAACCTCCCTTGCAAAAATGCCCCTAAGGAATGTACAAATTCACTCTGGAATCCCAGAACTTCTCACTGGATTTTATTCTACAAAGCAATATTTCCACGGGAGATTAGGGGCTTTGGAGGTTTAGCTATTAACACAACATATATTAAATCACTTTTATCAATTAAGTCTATTGTTAGTAATCCAACATATTACATTTGAACGTTCAGGACATTTGTCTCCCTTCGTATCTAATAATTTCTGGTTGAAAAATTATAACAATCTAAAGGTCAGGCCACTTACAAAGAGCTTAATATTGGTATGGGGAAAAGAAAAGCATAAACTTAGAAACTAAGTATACAGAAGAAAATTCAGGGCAATATAGTGCCTGTCTTGAAACATATATTTGGAGCTATTTCTTTGTTTTTAACAAATTCAAGTTTATTTTTAGAAATGTTAAGTATGCTTGTATAATCAGATAGCTTTTGCTATGTGAAAAATCACCCCAAGGATTTAATGGCTTAAAACAGCAAATATTGATTTAGCTCCTGATTCTCCTATTTAGCAGTGCTATTTCTCAAGCAACTTTTATTATAAGTCAAATTTTGAGATTTGTTGTTTTTGCTAAAATACAAGATTAAACACATCTTGAAAAATACACAAAATAGACACCCAAAAGTTATTTTTTAAAGCACTTCAAAACCAGTTAGTTAAAATCACTCATATGAAATGTAACCCAGTAGGGAAAGCTTTACAATTAAGTAATTGTTATTAGTGCCTTTTACATTTGATCTCCCAAATAGTTATCTAAAGTAATATATCAAATCCAGTTTATTCAACTTATCAAAATAAACAGGATAATTCATTTGTCAAATTCACTTTGTCAATAATAACTACCATGCCTGTTACAACTCCCAAATGATTATTGTTTGTAAATATCTACCCAGCAAAAACAAACTAATACTCTATCATTGCTGGGTGGCCTCTTAGCAATCAGCCAAAATGCTCCCAAGTGTCAGAAGCCTGTCATTCATTCTATTATAAAGGGAATATGTGCTGTTTAAAAACAAACTGCTGGAGACACAAACAGTAGGATGGTGATTACCAGAGAGAAAGGGAGTTGGGGGGAGAGGTAGAAGAGGATATAGGAGGAGACTTCATTTTGGGTCGTGAACACACAATATAACACACAGATGATGTATTGAAGAATTGTACACCTGAAACCTATATAATTTCATTAACCAATATCACCCCAATAAATTCAGTAAAAATTCAAAACTGCTGGTAAACAGATCTAGAGCGGATCTGACAACAATTGCAGGTGCCACTGATTTTAAGTATGTGTTTTATTTTCTGAGGGTTTTATTTTAAATAAGTAACCTTTACTCACAACCCCCCTAGAAGTTGCTAGATATTATCTACGGTTCATTGTTTAATAACTTGAAGTCCAAAAAGGTGGCAGTGGGAGTGAATTTCATATACTGGAGCCAAACATAGTGTTTATGGGAGAAAAAATCCCAAATAGAGTAAAATTTAAAACTTTTTTCAACAAATGGTCTCTAGATATCCATTTTCAACCTTTCCAGTTTTAAGCAGAAGGTTGTTTTGCAAACAATAACTTTAAATATTTTCCCTCTAATGAAAACCAAGGAAGAAAACGTAACACATGGTGAAATTTAAAAAAAAACAAAAACCTTTTGTTAAGAACTAAACAGTTATTGATGAGGAACCATTAGAACCAAATGGACATCCTACCTCCCCAGCACTAATCTTTCCCAAGAATAAAAATAGATGGTTTGAAGCTGATAAAAATTCACATGTGGTACTTAAATGGCATGTATTAACATTTTACCAACTTTAAGTCATTTAATCCTCACAACAACCCTGTAAGGTAGGTAGCATTATTATAAACATTTTACAAATAAAGAAATTCTGGCATAGAGCAGCTCAGTAACTTGCCCAAGATCAAATAGGAACTATATGTGAAGCAAGAATTTGGATCTGACAGTTATGGTTCCAGCATCTGTGCTATATTAACCACTGCTCTGTTACCTTTCACCCAAAAAAGAAAAAACAAACAAACAAACCCTACCAAACTCAAGTATAAATGTAAAAACTTGACTTTTTTCCTGGGTTGCTATCAACATTAATTGAATTCATTAACTGAGCCCATGTGGAATCCATAGCATACGCTAATATAATTCTACAGGAGATTAGTCATCTATTGGGCAGCAAACATTGGGCTTAGGAAAATTTGCAACAATCAAAAGCAGTGCAGGGAAATCAAAGAAAAAGAGTTTCTATCTCTTTAAAAATATATATTAGTTGTCAGGATAAACTTATTTTCCAAACCTTGTAGAGCCCCGAGCTGGAGAAGAAACAAAAGTAATCCTTTCTTTATAAATAGCCATATCCTGAGCTTCCTGGTCTAAGCGTTGGACTAAGAATGTGTTAAGATAAGATATTAGAGTAACAGGTAGTGCCTAGAGGAGGGAAAAAGTCATTTGTTTTTCCAGGATGGGGGACAACATTAGATTGAGAATACCACTTCTATATCTTTTATAGCCTCCAGCTCTGCTCTGGGTACACATGGGATAGTCAACACATATTCATCAGGTAATAAAGATTCCTCTTTGTAAAATTCAGTCTCTTGGGATGATTATATACCACAGATATATAAAACCATCAGGGCAGATAAGGAGACTTTAAATTGGAAGCTACTATTTTAAATCCATACCAAAAAATGAAATCTGGAATAATTTAAAATAAGAGAAATATCCAGCAGTTTAAAAAAAGAAAGAGGAAAATGTTGAGTCATATTAATAACAGTCTTGTTATTTTATCCTTTCTTGTAAGTTTCTTTCCTGGCTCATGAATTCTCTTCTTAGATGAGAAAGCCAGGTCGTTGTCAAAGGAACATTGTCCAAAGTTAACAGAGTAAGGGAATTTCTATGGTGAATCCTTTTTCCTGCTGGATCCTCTTAACATACGCTGGTCCGCACAGACACTTGGTCTACCTCAGGAGGTGCATGTGCTCTTTTTAAACACATGTAAAACTACATGACATGTTGATAGTCCTACTTCACTGAACTCAAAGGGACAAATAAATTTAAGAAGCAATTCTTTCATTCATCCATAATTTTACTTCTCTTTTTCTGTATTTTATTTTTATTCTCTTGCTACTGATAGACATACTTCTGATATTTATTGATAGACCTACTTCTGATGTTTATAAGTTGGGTGATGGTTCATTATAATTCTCACGCCTTATGCACACTAGCAAGGCCAATCCTCTTTTGAAGATTTAGTTGTTTGCTTATTTCCAAAACTTTACACTATAACCACAACAGCCAAGGGTAACAAATTGTGTGGGAGACCTTGCTCTGCCTAGTGTCAACTGGTAGAACAGTCAAGGACTCCATTGATGGAACTGAAACAAGACATGCTGAGCAAACCAACCTACTACTCTCTTTCTGTGCAGTATTTTTGCTTCTTGATTTTATAACAGATAACCAAATAGGTGGCCAGAATTCTTTTTTTTTTAACCCAGTTTACAAATCTTTGAGTCGACTGCTTTTTCCAAACTATTGTTTCAGAGCCCTGCTATTTTTATAGAGCAAAACAATAGTAAGAGGGCATTTCAAGAATTCAAAGACTTTGAAGTAAGACCCACAAAGCCAATTGATGAGTGATAGTGTACACACATTATTTAAGTGCAATGAAAAAATAAAAAGGACCAAAAGAATACAATGTCAGACTCACTAAAGTCACACAAAAAAATTATATGTATTATGTGCAAAACACTGCTCTAGACTCTAGAGTTTGTGGAAGAAATAAAGAAAGCTACGATACAGGTCTTTTTCCTAAAATTTACGAATTTATTTATACATTAAAAATTAAATAGCCGCGCAATAACAAAAGCTGCTATTTATTGAGCACTTGCTATGCGTCATGTGGTACATAAAGCTTTATACACATCCACTGAACCCTCTTATAAATGTTATAAAGTAGGATTTGTTCTTATTTAATAGAAGAGGAAATTGAATCTCAGGGGAAATTGAATACATTAATAAACTTCCCCCAGGGTCATAGAGGTAGAAAATGTCAGTCTGACTTAGACCCAGTACCGGTGTGATTCTAGAGTCTATGCTGTTTTGCATCCCACTTCCCACAAAACAAATGACACCTTTCATTTACCCAGAATTTACTATGTGCCAGAAGTATGTTAAGTGTTTTCCACAGATTATTTCATTTGCCCTCACAACAACCTTACAAAATAATATTGACAGCCCCCTCTCATAGATGAGGAAACCGAGGTTTGACCGACTCTCACAGCTAGTAGACAGTGGATCAGGGATTCACATCCGGGCAGTCTGACTCCAAAGCTGTGCCAAATGACGGCCGTTGCTTTGGTTCCACATAAGCGGCAGAGAGAAAAGAACCAACTGGCCTCAGGGAGGAAAAAAAATCAACATTGCAGGCTGGAGTGATCAGAGGATGCTTCACGACGGAGAGCAGCGCTGCCCTGGGGCCTTGGGGGATGAGCAGGAGGGCCCGGGCATTGTGCAGGGCCCAAACGACTTGAGAGAAGCCTAGCATGGGTAAAGGCCCAGTGAGCAGGCCTCCATGGACCAAGCTCAGGGAGCCTCTTGTAGGGTGGTAGTCAACAAGGTTAGGGAGATGGAAAAATAAAGGGTTTTGAATACCAAGCAAAAGAATGACATGATCAAGAGGATTGAGGGTGAGAAAACGTAGCAATCCCTAGTGCCAGTAACTGTGTTAAAACTAAAGGTCGCCCTGGGTAGATGCAAGCCTGGATGAGGGTGCAGACTTTGGCCATGAGAAGAGCTCAGGGCTCCACTTCATCCCCCAGAAACTCACCCAGAGCATGAGCTTGGTAAGCAGGCTGGTGGGCAGCTCACCCACAGGCTGCTAGCAGAGATGGGTTTCACCTTGCAGCCCCTCCAGCTGTCCGAGTCCGAACCCAAAGCAGCTCCACTTGCCTCACAAATGGCCAGCAGTGTCCGCAGGTGCCACCAAAATTATCCTAGTGCCCTTTCCTCACCGTCCTCTCCAAGTTGAATGTGTCTCAGCATTGAGCCTATATAATTAGTCAACCCTCAAAATAGTCAGTTGATCTCAGAGGTTACATAAATAATTGCTTAATAAATTTTAAAGTGTCTTTTCAATGGTCAAAGCCAGAAGAATAGTGTGATACACTATTAAAATAGCCCCTCGATTCTGAGAGGTAGGAAATTAGGTGTCCACCTTTTCTCATTGAGCTACTCTTCTCCATTTTTATCTAAACACTAACTGGCTTTCTCCCCTTCCCGATAGTCTCTTGCATCCCACTTTTTATTACTGAGTACCTCCCACCCTTACAGCCAATGTCAGTCAACACTGTAGAGCATTATACATAAAACCACACCTCTCAGGGGTTCTTGAGAGGGTGTGACAGGCATTTAGGGTGAAACAGTTATTCAATTGCCCTGGGCAGTGTCCCCGTCCCCCACTTGTGGAATGCCAGTAGTACCCATCCCCTAGTCACTGTGACAAGTAATGCCCCCGTACATGTCCAAACACTCCTAGAGAGTGGCAGTACCACCCCCATTTCAGAACAACTTAGAACCTCTAAGAAGCTTGGACATTCAGAGCTCAAAACGTCTTAGCCCACATGAAAGAGATCACCTAAGAAAAACCCTACAATAAATTCTTCCCTTCTAAAGATAATAAAATTTCTTAAACAGCAATCCCACTCCCTCCTGCCCATCAACGAGAGGGCCTGGGATTGGGCAATATCGGTCTGCAGCTGCTAGTACCAGCAACTTGAAATGAACTCCCCTGGAAGTGTGATAAAGAATCTAAGTTCCAGGGAGGCCTGCTTCGCCCTGGAATGCTCCACGGTCCGTCCCCAGGCTTCCCCACTGGGGAGGGGGGTGTGCGGGGAGCCACACCAGAAGAAAGAAGTCGAAAATCTAAAATCTTCCACCAGTTCTTCATTAGTGTAAATAGTCATTACTATGAAAAACAAAGTCCTAAACACACCTGTTTTATGGTGCAGCCTTGTCCTGTATGATTACCAGAATGACAAATAATTTCTTCAAATGTCCTCTCCCCACCCCTGCCTCACACACTCACAGAATACCTATATATAAATTGGCAATCAGGTAAGTGCCTAAAGCATCCAAAAGAGTCTCCAAGTTTTTACCAAGAAAGCTCAGTAATGGAAACTTCCTGCCAGCCAATACCCAAACACTGAAATGTGCGAGTCTTTGCAGTACTCCCCCCAATAATTCAGCGCTTTCTCTATCAACGAAGTCTGCCGAGGTTCCTATAAGTAAACTCCTCCACGTGGGAGCAAAACAAGACCTTTGTCCCAACTCCCCACCAGGGTCTAACTGGTTATTTACTTCTTTAATGGCCAAAGAGCAACACTTACATAGGATGTTGAAAAGAACACTATCCAAACAGAAGAAAATTTAAGGTTGTCCGCCTGCTCAGTAAATAAGGTCCCAATGAATCAGACTACTTAAGAAAAGAGCAAAATGCCCTTCAGCACTTAATGATTTAATGCACCTTGTACAGAAACTATAAATCACCTCCACTTAAAGAGCTTATTGCCAGCCCCAATTGCCCAAAGTATTCCTATATTCTTAATTAGCAATATAAATTATTGGAAAATGGCTAAATGGAATCAAACACTAACGAAAAAAAGAGACACTTTTAAGAAATAAGCAACTATATACATATCCGGGCAGGCAGCCTTCTTGCGTAAGAGTTATAATGGTGTGATAGACCCACTGGTAGCCCAAACACAGCAGTTACAGACAACATCAAACCAGGGTTTTTCTGATTAATTAGACTCAAGCATTGAACCATAAATCAAATTAATACAGATGTGTTAAAAGCCGCAAGCATCACTACTATTTTGGTTATCTTAACAAGTAGATTAAGATCAGGTTATTAAATGAACAATGGCTTGATACTGGAAATCACATCAATAGTAGCAAAAGGAGAAGAAATTGACTCCCAGCTGATGGATTTGGTGATTCTCTAGTCATAAGCAAAATCATTCGTAACTAAATCTTGACCAAATCATACAAACACCTTGCTATATTTGTTCTCTCTTACTCCATGTCATTTAGTTCTTGACTATCATAATATTTACACCACACTGTAAAGATCTGAACAGGGAGAGAAGAGGCAGCAACAGAGAGAAAGAAGAAAAGAGACAGAGAGGAGAGGAGAGACGTGAAGATCAACCATCAGTGTCCAGGTACTACATTTAATGAGACCTAGCTTCTTGCACCCTAACCTCTATTTGGTACAAGATGGTAACTTATTCTCACTTACCCATGGCCCAACTGCAGATTGGACCAGTATGTAATTGCTAAGTGGGTTTATAGGTCACAAGTTTCATGCTGGGAACTAAATAACCTCTCGTTTTAAATGTGTACATTTTCAGAAAGTAAATATCAGGTATTTTTACATACGTTATATACGATATGTAATACATATGATATTATATAAATATTATATAATTATATATGAAAATAATTTTCTCTGAAGCAACCAGTGCTTCCACATTGCTAAGCATATCTGATGATAACTCTGATCAGGAATACTGATGCCTATGGTAGGACTTACTACATAGTTATCTATACAAACACTGACCTTTATCAATAATAGTTACAAATGACTTTGCTTATGACTAGAGAATCACCAAATCCATCAGCTGGGAGTCAATTTCTTCTCCTTTTGCTACTATCGTTGTGATTTCCAGTATCAAACCATTGTTCATTTGATAACCTGATCTTAATCTGCTTGTTAAGATAACCAAAATAGTAGTGATGCTTGCGGCTTTTAACACATCTGTATTAATTTGTTTTATGGTTCAATGTTTGGGTCTAATTAATCAGTTTATTTGTTAGGAGAGGAGTGGAGGCGTATACACACATGAACGACTCAGCCTCGAATACTGAGCTTTGAGCGTGCATGGTCTCTGCCAACAAAAAATATTCTTAAATTCTGAAAAAATATTGTGCAGCAAGAATGTGAAAAGATTTCTACTGGTAAGTTTAAAAGCCTGTTCTTGGACAATAAGTACTGATAATTATCTGGTAAACTGAAGTCCACCTTTTTCATAAAAATATATTGTCATTACTTTTTTTTAAAAAAACTGGTTTTGCTGATGTTTTACACAGCATCTTTGTATTTTTTCCTTCTAGTGACAGATTATACCTTAGAAAGGATTTTATAAGCAGAACTCCAAATTCTCCTACCATGACGTGTTATGTGAAATATAGGGAGAACAGAAGAAGCAGATGCGATGAAATGACCAGAAGAAGAGTGATAGTAAGGTGGCAGTAATTTATTATGATTCCACCATGAACAGAACATTATTCTAAACCTTAAGCCTCTAAGGGCAGGAATAAATACCTCTGTAATCCCAGTGCCTAGCACAGTACCTCCTAGTGCCCAGATGACCCTCAATAAATGAACAATATATGGTGCATTAGAATATATGTGTGAAGCCAAAACACTGTTCAAAAGATAAAGTCTTAAAATCTTGTGGGTTTGTGGACTTTCATAAGGGACCCCACTGTTTAGAGTCTAATTCACAATTCGACGATTCAACAGTCATCTCCCATGCTGACCTGAAGCCATAAAGACTGTAAGGCGTCAACCCCAAAACTTTGGGAGCCTATTCATATGTTCAGGTCATTCTCTGCTAGTTTACTAAAGAATGGGGTTGTCTCCCCTCTGTTACATAAAACTCTACGTTTATATCCAGCATTCCTCTGAAGTAGAGAGTGCTCGGCATGCTGCCCCCTCCCCAAATAAAAGGCTACATCTGATTCTACAAATCAAACTTCCTACTTTTTATTATAAGCAATTTGCTAATAGTAACATAATCATGACTTTAGTTTCCCTATACAAAATCAAAGGTAAAGCTGATTTTGTTAACTTGGGAATCTGTAAACTAGGCTCTATTATATTTGAAAAGACTTTCACGGAAGAAATTTCTTGTGTCTCCTCTACTATATTGATTTTAACAGACTGAGTCAAAAAAAACTTCAGAACATGTTTGAGCCAGCACGTTATCAGTCACACCAGGGGTCCTTTGCCTTGGTTTGTTCTGCCTGGGCTCAAACAGCATTTATAGGTCTCCAGGTCACTTCCAGGCTCTATAAATGTCATCACTTCATGTTATACTGTGATTGTGATTACTTGAAACAACTCAATAGTTTGTTGACACAGAATCAACAACATTATATTGTCACCAACTGATATCTATATGTAATGAAATGGTGTTTGGGTATTTAACCTTCTAACTACATACATATGGTGAATTTATAATGTCCCAATATTAAGAGCAGCTTAAATAGAATTACGAATTCATATGCAATGATTGTCAGAAGCAAGAAGAAAAAAAGCAGGGTATGTTTCCTAAGATATTGCCTAATCTGTATTTTAAGTAATAACAGTAAAAATATACTGTCACTATTACAAATTTTTAAACCATCCATTAAAATAGAATCTTAGAATTCAAAACTGGAAAAAAGTAATGATTCCAGTCATAAATTATACTAGAAAGTAAATAAAATCTCTACTAACTGACACACAAATAATTAAAACCACTGCTCACTGAAATTTTATCTGCGTCACAGTTTTTTAAAAGGCAATCAAGAAAATAAACTGATATTAAGAATTTGGTCAAAAATAGAGTTTTCAGCGGCTGTCTCAATTCCGGAAATTGGGTGACAGTTCTGAATTAAACAATGAAAGAATGTTAGAGGGTCCTTAAGCATTATAATAATTAAATAAAATCTTAATTAAATTCAGCAAGAAATTCAGAATTTTTTATAAGAACTAAAATAAATACTAATGGAGAAAAATACTAGATTAAGAGCCAAGGGGCAATTTGGTTTTAACCCTTGCAATAGCACTGACTACCCCCAAATCAGTCTAAACTCTAAGTTCCATGAGAGCAGAAACTGTTTCTCTTATTCACCAAGGAATCTTCACTTAACAAAAGTTTGTTGCTTAGCTGACTTAGCTTGATGGATCGGGATTTAAACTCTCTGATACGCAGTTTCCTTACCTGCAAAATCTCTGACCTGCGAAATCAGGTTCTGGTGAGGATTAAAGAGTTACCTGTGGACCACTTAGTGCAGTGCCTGTGTTCAGCGGCCCCTCCACAGAGGGAGGGTCCCTCCTAGGCACTCCCGCCCCTCATCCAGCTCCCAAACATTCCAACAGTCTAGGAGATAAACTATTCAAGGATCAATGCTTTCACCAAATAAGATCCATTTATTCCCCTAATATCTAATCTACAGAAAATTTTGAAAACCTTGCCCGTCAGAGCCACCTTGCTCCCAAGGGACTCAGCATTAAAAACAAGAATAGATGGTGATTGTGTTGCCTCCTGCCCATGAACAGGTAACCTTCGGCCTGGTCTGGGTCAAGGGCAAGACTGAAAATCAAGATTTATTCCAAGAAACAAAGATCAAGGTAGAGCCAAAACCAAGCCTGCCATTTGTTTCCTTTACCTTTTTTATGCATTTTTCCATTTTCCTACAATGAGCATTTTTTATATTTTTGTCTATTTTAAATCACTCTATCTCGGGTGATCCTCTGGATTTTGTATGTGGAATTCTGCAAATGCATAATTTCAACACCAAAAAATAATGGAAGACCTTATATCCCTATACTGCACATTAAACTTGGACATCATCACTTTTTATACTCATAAAAGGATTCCTACTGACCTCAGCTCATGCCTCAATCTATGGCAGAGAACTGGGGACATGAAGAAATTCAGGATTCTAATCAATTGAAACTAAACTTGAAAAGTTTTCCATTTAGAAAGCTCAAAAACTCTCTAATTCCTAGTTTCCAAATAATGAAATTTCAAATTCTTCCTCAAAGTGGTAAGATATCCATTTTCCTAGCTCTCTAAACTTTCTCTTATATATAGAAAAATGTTACAAATGCAACCATATTCTTGGACTAGAATCATTTGTGATAATGCCTTTATAATACATCCAAAGGAAAACTTTATCATTTCAAATTGCTACTTTCTTTCTGATTGAATGAGAATGGATTTATGTAAACCTAGACATCCAACAGCTCCAAAAGGAAAAATAAAATATCCTGTTGCCAGAACCCCAGCCCTAGGCTCCCTACAAAACTGAGATCACGCCACTCTCCTCACAAGTCTCCACCTCAGAGCAGAGGCTCCAAACTCAATTCAATCCAACAAACAAATGTTGAAGCTTATCTGTATGCTCTTAAGGAGGCAGAGTAAAAACCTTCAGGACATACTGTAAAGAGAACAAGCCCACAGCAATTTGGCTCTCCCCAAGCAAACTAATATAACCATCCCATTTCCTGCCAGAAACTAAGTGAGTCCAGTTCTCCTCCGAGAAGGGTTATGTTCACTGTTTACTAAGACCACTCAACACTTCACTAAGTTTTGTAGGTACAGTTACAAAGAAGGAAAAGCAACTTAAAAGGCTCTTCTGATAGTCCAGGAATGAGATGATTAGGGCCTTATCTACTTAAATGGTCCCACCTCTGCTTTATTTCCCCGCCCTTGTCTAAAAACCCTTTCCCTCTCTCTCCCTTGAGTCCCCACATTGTGGCTGGAGTTTTCATGGCTCTCAACCCGCCTGAGTTGTACAATGAATGACCGCCAAAATCTGCTGCCAAGTGAACTTATTCACAGCAATGCGTAAGTGATTTTTAAAGCCCTTCCATGGGTATTTGCACTTTTAGCAGAAAACAGGAATCCCTCAAAGGAATGAATTTTCTAATCGTAGCATTTTAGGCATTCTCCAGTGCCCAAATACCTTCCACGTCAGCTTGATGGGGCAGATTTTAGGTGGATAGAGTATCTTATCAGGGCTCCCCCTATCAGGGCTCCAACATAGGTTGTGGGACGTGTACTAGGCCATCTTTGCTGATACCAGAAACCTCTTCAGCAGCATTTTTCCATAAAAGTACAAGTCAGTTGAGGGCTTCCCAGGAGAATTTGGAGACATCTCTGGATCAATGTAATTTGTCTTAGAGTAATCCAGGCTGAAGAAAAGGGCCCTAAGGAAATATTGCTAAAGCAATGATTTCAGAGCCCTAGAAAAACAAGTAACAAATGAACATGACTTATTGAAACACTGTAGTTTTGATTCTTTGCTAAAATAATACCTGTTACCCTACTAATTACAACAAAGAACTCCTTCCACTAGAAACACATGATTCACCAATTCCACCCAATGTGTATGTGTGCACTTTAGGAACGCTTATGAAACCTAAGAGTCTATTATTTCCCTTCTTCCATTCAACCCAGCATCTCTAAAAGCCAACAGCTTCTCCACAGAAGGTTAAGAAACAAAGCCTGACTAACCAGGTGGCTGTATGCTTGTTACACTACTCTCAAATGGGGGAGATCAGGGGGAGGAGGAGAGGAAGGGAAGACTGCTTAGAAGCCAAGTAACTTTCCAGAGGTAAGCCCCTGGAGTCACACAGCTTATCCCAACTCCACCTCTTATTAAACTATGGCAGACATGTTATTTAATTTCCATGCTTCAGTTTCCTTATCTAAATATGAGAATAATAAGATAATAAGGGCTACTCACAAGGTTAATATGTAGATAGAATAAGGACTATGGGCCTGGTACATAATTAAGTGTTTAACCAATGTGAGCTATTGCTACCATTGTTAGCCAAGAGTTTTCTGAGCCTTTAAACTCTATAGATTGTCTCCCTTTGAATTTTTCAGTTTTTTCCTGTTTCACACCTGTATTTGCTTATATTCCAGCACTTCTATATTCATAATCTGCAACCCAGTTAGAGAATATTTTTTTAAGATTTTTAAAAATTATTTTTAGAGAGAGGGGAAGGGAGGGAGAAAAAGAGGAGGAGAAACATCGATGTGCACGAGATACATCGATCTGTTGCCTCTTGCATGTCCCCAGCTGGGGACCTGGCCCGTAACCCAGGTATGTGCCCTGACTGGGAATTGAACCAGTCACCTTTTGGTTAGCAGGGCGGCACTCAATCCACTGAGCCACATCAGCCAGGGCGAGAATACTTTTAAATTAACCTAATTAGAATGATAGCTGATCCCCCCTTTGAAAAAAGTTGATTCAATACAGAAATTTCATATGATCTTATTACTACATTATACTTTTATTGTAAATTATACTCTCCTTAAAATATTTTTTTATATCCCAGGTTCACAAGAGAAAAACATATCTATTATTCAAAATAAAAGTGAACTAGAAAAATAGAATTTAATTCATGTGGATAAGCAAGTTTTCATGCCTTTTCAAAAATACATCACTACTTGGTGAAATAAAATAGCTCTTTGCTAGTTTATTTCTCTGGTTGATAATACCTCTGTTTTGATATGTGTGTGTGTGTGTGTGTGTGCGCGTGCGTGCACGCTTTAACATAATAGATTGCAAAGGGAATTTACTGCAGTCCAAAGATTGTAGGGCACATTCACATGTAAAGAATAAGATGGAAATCCTCCTTAATCGATAGCTCTCTATTAATACACCTCCTTTGTCATCAATGTCACCTGGGAACTTGTTAAAAAAGCTGATTACCAGCCTCTCCCAGACCTACTGAATAGGAATATATATTTTAACAAAATTCCAGGTGATTCATGGGCACTTCAAAGTTTGAGAAGCATGATGCCTCCCCAGCTGGCATTTCATTCTGATTTTTTTTTATTGAATTTATTGGGGTGACATTGGTTAATAGGATCATATAGGTTTCAAGTGAACAACTCTGTGATACTAGATCTAATTCCTCTGTTTTTAAGACATATTGAACAATTACTTTTCAGGAGCATTTAAAATGTTTAGTAATAACAAAAAGAATTCATATTTAACTAAATAAAATTAACCAGTTGCCTAAAAGCAGATATTTTAGTCCAAAGAAGTTGACAGTGACAATATTTATTGAATTACTGAATTGGACAACATGGAATTACTAAACTCTGATATTAGTATCTACAATCTAAGAATGCTCCTCACTTCACCTTAAGTGTGGAAATTGTTTCTGACTTAACCTTTCGGAAAAGGCTAAGCATGAAGGAAACAGAGGCCACATCCCACAAAAGGAAAAGTCTCGAGCTTCTCAAAATGTAAACTGCTAACAGTATCACCACCATGGCAACCATTAAGAAAAGGGAATTCTGATATAAAGAACCCAGAGAACAAGCAGCATCTCTAACCTCAAAACCAGAGACTCACAGATGCATATATATAGTATATATCTCTACTATATAAGGTCTTTACTATCAGGTTAAAAGGGACCTTAAAGTCTAATTCCAACATCCTTTGGTGCTTGCTATGTGCCTACAATTTTCTTCCTATGCTTAAAATCATTAAAATAGGCTTTATCCTTCTTCCATAGAATGGTCCTTCGAATACTGGAAGAGAGGGCTAGTTATTGTTCCTCTGATTTGTCTCAAAAAAAAATAAATAAATCCCCAGTTTTTCCATCCTTCCTCCCATAACCTGGTTTCCAGTTCTCTCATCATTCTTTTTTTTTTTTTTAGGACTTTATTTATCCATTTTCAGAGAGAGGGGAAGGGAAGAAGAAAGAGAGGGAAACATCAATATATGGCTACCTCTCACACGCCCCCTACTGGGAACCTGGTCCACAACCCAGGCATGTGCCCTGACTGGGGAACGAACTGGCAACGCTTTGGCTTGCAGTCTGACACTCAATCCACTGAGCCACACTAGCTAGGTCAGTTCTCTCATCATTCTTGTATCTCTACTCTGAATTTAGTTCATATTGTTTATGTCTCTCCCAAAAAGTGGTTCGCGAAGCTGAACAAATGCCTAGAGTCATTTGTGCATCTATGATCAAGACCACAGCAGCCTCCCTCCAAATTCATTCCCCCTTCCTCTTCAGAAACAGAATCCCAGCTTTATTCAGGTGAACAATGTGTTCTGCTAAGAGGCTACCTTTCCCAGACTTCAGTTAAGTGTGGTGATCAATAAGATGAAATGCAAGCAGTAGTGTTAAGTTGGACTTTCAGGCAGTCTTTTTGAAAGAGAGAAGGCACACCCTTCTTTTTCCCCTCCATTCCTACTACCTAAACTGAAGCAGAGATGGTTATGGCTATCAAAGCTATTTCAGACAATTAGGTGAAGTTAGGGATGGGAGCCAACAGCAGAGAATGGCAGAGCAAGAAGATAAGTGCCTGGTTGCCTGATGATGCCATGGAAGTACCAAACCAGCCTTTTGCTGCTGGTTATATAAGAAACAAATGTCTGTCTTGTTCAAGCTAAACAAAATCCTCTCTGCAACAACAGTCCAGCATATAGTATGCCTATCACCTCCCCTAGGTGATGGAGTTGCTTTACTAAACTCATGTAGTTTTTTTAACTTTCCACTAACCAAAGATTTCTTGAGTTCCAGCTTATTCATGGCTCTGTGCCAGACATAGGATGCCAGAAGAGGCAGGCATAACTCTTAGCATCAATGGTCCTATTCTAGAGGAAGAGATAAAATACATACATAAATAATTATAATTCATAGCATGATGAGAAGTGCTGGGAGAGAGGCTCAGATAACACTCAGTGCAGACCAAGACAGGCCCTGTGGAGGAAGGTGCATTTATGCTCCAACATGTGGGTCTGAAGGGAGGGTATGCCTGGCACAGTAACAAACTGGAACTGGCACAGAAGCAGGAAAGTATAAGGCATGTCCAAGAAAGAGCCACATTCTTCATCCAATGTCACTGGCACATGCTGCAAATTACAAAGATCATGCTAGAGGCAGATTCCCTTTTATGAGAAGTAAAAACAAAAAACAAATTTGCAAGATCATGGCACCTTCTAAAGCCGCTGAGTGCCTCCATGGAGTCAATTCAATTCACCACACATTGATAGAGCACCAGTGGTTTTACTGTCAGGTAAGAGTTTCTCCCAATGGAAGAAGGTATAGGGGGATAAGGGTAATGGGAAAAATATACAATAAAAAAAATGAACTATTAAAAAACAAAGTTTCTCCCAATCCATAAAGCCACTCTAATTTTACACAAATGTCATCAAATATTTTCCATATTTTAAAAAGCACTTGAAGGAGATACTTTACCAATATTCTACTAAGTTGGAAGAAATATGTCCAAGAGATATATTTTGAAATTCAATAAAGTATAAGTACACAACGCAAATGTATTTCTCCATTTCCTCTTATAACTGATCAATTTACTTTATTAAATTGAGTAGGTGTTCAATAAAGGTTATAGAATCAACAGAGTAAAGCACATGAAAATAATAGAACACTAGAGTTCAGCACACAGAATCCAGAGCCAAAACTCCTACCCTGCCTCAGTTTACTCCTTTGTAAAATGGAGATCATAATGACATTGACCTCCTTGGACGGTCACAAGCATTGAAGTCTACAGTTATGGTGACTATATCAGAGGCATGTAGGAAGCTCAGGAAAATGTCAGTTCTTATTGCCAGCATTGCTCCTCCCTGCTTCTTTATTCACTCTCTAGCAACCAAGATGGGCTCTCAGAAAGAAACACTGGCATTTGAGACTGGACAATTCTTTGTAGTGTGGAATTGTACTGTGTCTGGCAGTTGGTTTACCATCCCTGTCCTCTGCCCTCTAAATGCTAGCAGTGACACTCAAGCATTGTAACAACAACAACAAAACAATGCCCCTGCCCATTTCCAGACGCTCTCTAAGGGAGCTGTACCAACTAGAAACTAATGAGCTAAACCAAAGAAAATGTCTCATACCATGCCCAGGTGATCAATAAGCTAGAACTTCTTCACACAAAAGGATTCAAGAAAATACCATCAAGTATTTATGAATGTAAATAACACGTACATTGAAAAGACAGTTCTAATGCTCCCATAAATAAAGCATAACTTATGAAACAAGTAATAGAATTATTTTAAAAAGTACAACAAATAAAAAGATTTCCCCACATTCCATGGTGACTCTCTCCTGTTCTGGTCACCTCGAGGACCAAAAGTTTAGTTCTACCCTCATCACCTGTCACTCAGGTAATTAGAGTAATTCTCTAATTTACTGGCTGATCTGCTTTTCCTCATTGCAGCAAGCATTATCTTTATTAAATGGAAGCCTGATCATTTCATTCCGAGCTTATATTTCTTCAAAGGCACCAAACTCCTTAGCTTGACGTACAAAGTCCTCCGCAGTCTAACCAGAGTCCACCCTCCCAACCCCGTCTCCTGCTCACACACCCTCTCTCAACACTAAGTTCAAATGCCAAACCTGTGCAGTGCTTCTGGGCTCTTGGCCCCCTCAGGTGCACATGAGTTCATCACTCTCTGTTACAACACCGCTCACTTCTGTTACAACACCGCTCACTTCATAGCACAATGCTTATATGCATGTCTTATTCACCTCCGAGACTCCAGTTCTCCGGTCATCATAGGTTCTCAGTAAATGTTTGTAGAATAAATAATTTAAAGATAATATTTGCTATAACTCTTAACAAAATCTAGCTTGATAGCTTTCTTACCTGTTGAACTTCTCACTGACCTTTCTACAGCTTCATGAAATAAGGAACAAAAAAAAGGGTGTGCCATCTCTCTCTCAAAAAGACTTCCTAAAAGTCCTACATAACACTACTGCTTGCATTTCATCTTATTGATGGCCACATTTAACTGAAGTCTGGGGAATGTAGCCTTTTAGCTTATTTCATGAAATAAGAGAGGGGAAAATCATGGGTTGAGATTCTTACATGTTCCGCCTAAAACCTCTCACAAAGCCAAGTGTTCATCTTCAAACGAACTCTTCCTTCCAGTAATCCTCCTCCTTGACCAGAGGACACACCTGAGTTCTACTTAAACCCATGTTTCCATCGTTCTTGTTCTCATCAGTAAACTCTGTATAGGGCCAAGTTCACAGGGAGCATGTATAGGACACATGAGATGGAAACACTAAATCTATTAAGAAGTTTGAAATTTTCTGTAACATGACATTTTGGATCTGTGCTTTCAAGACCTGAGAGGGGCAGGATGTATAAAGGCAGATGTTAAGGCCTGTCTTCTAATCCTCCCTTGTCTAATAATTTCATCTCCTTACAAAAAAAAAAAAAGCTTTTTTTTTTTCCCCAGCAAATTGTAAGGACAGAGAATTTTGCAAGCAGTTCTCGTATTTCAAAAGACCCTGGTGTGGTGACTGCCCTGCTGCACTGACCTAACCAAGAGCTGGTCAGCTATTAATGATTTAGCACCAGGCTCCCTGTGGGGCCAAATGTTTACTATATGTTCACAATGTGCTTTGAATATTCCCAGAATCCCATAGGGTATAAATGCTCATTGTATAATCCAGGAAACTGAACCTCAGAGAGGTCAAGTGGCCCAAAGGTACACATCTGAAAAGTGTCAGGCTAAATCTTAAAATTCCAATACCAGGGAGTGTCCCCACACCAAGAAGAGTTCACCCACAGGTTACTGTGTCCGGGGTAGGTAGATCCTTGAGACTGAGGTTCCTTGGGTAGGTGAAGAAGGAGCAGTGGGGACATGGTCAGGGTTTCTTTAACACTAGGAAGAGCCCAAAGTCAGGATTGGCAGCAAGAGATTTAAATTAAATCACTGGGTTCAACTCTTTCGCACAATTTAGGCTACCTTCTATACTTTCAAGAAAACTAAGAATTTTCTCTTTATATAATGTGAACATTTTAACATAGAATTTTTGTAAATTTTTAATGTACTAACTCTTCAAAAGTTATTCAAGATGCCAAATAATCCCTATACTATCCTTCCTATAATGCAAACCTCCCAAGTATTCAATGCCTTTCAGAAAATCCAATGGCAGATGCGAGGGCATGGGAGATAATTTTATAATGTTCCTGCGCACATGCTTCATTAGAGACCAAGACATAATAAAACCATGTAAACAAAGAATTTTCAATTATAATAACTCTAAAAAGTTACAACATTTTAGTTGTATATTTTATGGTATTTTAAAACTGCAATCAAGCTTTACAGACTAAAGCAATCAATATACCACAAAATTTTTATAAATTCCCTCTAGAGTACGTATAGTATCTATTCAAGTTTACTTCTAGCTCAACGCCCAATTGTTTGATTCTTTTTTATTATACCTTCATTCAGTTTGAACTTAGAAATAAATAAAACATTTTAAAGCGTAAAAGCTTATCCTAGAGTTTCATCATTCCTTGCTACGCCCCATTCTACCTTAATGTCACAATGTATTGTACATACTTACTTATTAAATTTCATTTCCCTAAATCACTCTTTCAAAGTGTGCTGAGATGAAAGAGCAAGGGTGTCCTTCAGCCTGACTTCTCTTTAAATCCATGTATTGAAAGTTAACTTGGTGTGTTCCTCTCAACGTATAACTAACTTAAGAGTTCTCATTTGTAAGAGTACAGTTGGCATGGAGGGAATGAGAGGAGAAGGAGCAAAGCTCTAAGATGTCATCAATAAAATAAGTCAGGAATAGCCTTTAATCTAAGGATAGAATTTACTGATTTAGTCATTTATTTACAAAATTGATGGAAATTGTTAACAAGCAGTTAATTGATTTGAGTCACCTGATTACCACAGTTAATTAACCACACTGACCTAATCTTCTTTGAAAACATCAACTAATCATTTCCCAGGTGTCAGGGGGTAAATCATCAAATAAAAAATAAACCTCTGTCCTCCTCTTCAAGGGAGATTTCTTGAGTGTGTTTTCTTTACAGATTCCAAACCAGCAATGAGCTGAGTTTGGGGAAACTTTTTTCTTATAAGGCCATACTGAAAGAGTTTCCAGAGTTTTTACCTCCATTATAATTTTTTTTTTTTTAATTTTAAGCCTTGCAAGCTCACCATCCACATCATTTTGAATTACTTCAAAAACTGGCCAGGAGCACTTCTTGAGTAAAAATGAACAGCCCTGACCAGCATGGCTCAGTGAATTGAGCTTCGTTCCACAAAGCAAAGGGTCATGGGTTTGATTCTTGGTCAGGGCACATGCCTGGACTGTGGGCCAGGTCCCCAGCTGGGGGCGTGCAAGAGGCAAAAGGCAACCGATCAATGTTTCTCTCCCTTTCTCCCTCCCTACCTTTCTCTCTAAAATTTAATTAACTAATTCAAATTAAAATGAACAAACAAAAGGGAATTGAGACTTTCATATGAGAAAGTGAGCTTTCAAAAAAAGAACACCTACTATTGGTAAGGAGTGACTACAAAAAAACAGTGTGTAGGGGTGTACAACCTACAGGCAGCAGGCCGCATGCGGTCCAGGATGGCTATGAGTGCGGCCCAACACAAGATCGTAAATTTACTTAAAACATTATGAGATTGTTTTGTTTTCATTAGTGTTTGTGTATTTAATGTGTGGCCCAAGACAACTCTTCTTCTTCCAGTGTAGCCCAGATATGCCAAAAGGTTGGACACTCTTGGATTTGCGGAAGGTGAGTGAACTGCTCTAACCCTTACTGTGGTGGTAGTTACAGAAACATATACAGGTATTAAAATTTCTAGAACTATACACATACAGAGTCAATTTTAGTCTATGTTACTAATTTTTAAAATAAAAATAAAGCACTTCATTCACATCAAAACTCAAAGCCCATCCCTATGAGGACAATAAATCTTACTCCCTTTTTCACAGATAGAAAAATTAAGGCCAACCACTTGGCCCACATCAAAAGAGGGAAGGGTGTCCTAAGAAAACCAGCCCTGTTACAGAAAACCAGAAAGAATACATCCTATGTGTCTTGTGTTGATTCAGTTCTCGATTAGTATTGAGTTGGCCAAAAAGTTCATTTGTTTTTTCTGTACAATGGCTCTAGTAGTGCTTAGTTATCTTTAGTTTCATTTGAAACAATTGTTAAATTGTATTGTGACAACTGTCACATCAGCATGCATTAAAAAAAACTTATCGAAATTGATGAATTTTTGTGTAGCCATTTTAATATTGAAGATGGAAGAAAATAACACAACATTGTTGGCATATCATGCTTTATTATTTCAAGAAAGATAAAAACACAACTGAAACACAAAAAAGGATTTGTGCAGTATATAGAGACGGTGCCGTGACTGATCAAATGTGTCAAAAGTGGTTTGCAAAATTTCTTGGTACTATTGACATTTTGACCAAATAGTTCTTTGCTGTGGGGCTGTCTTATACATTGGAAGATGTTTAGCAGCACCCCTGGCCTCTACCCACTAGAAGCTAACAGTGGGAAATAGCCAACATACTCAAAATACCCAAATCAATAAAGTTATTGGTGAAAATGAAAAATGTGTCCTTTATGGAAAAAACTAAATGGACTTTTTGGCCAACCCAATAGATCCACTGCTTCTCTGCAAGAAAAATAGAGCCAGCTGTCTTTGATCTACTAATGTACCCATCGTGCACAAAGGCACGGGAGAGAACCAAAGTCCCAGGTCACTGTGACAAATCACGCTTAGAACTCCTAAAGGGAAAGAGTGCTAGGGCCTCAATAAAATGCCTTTCCTCTTCCCTTCCTTTTCTCCCTCCTTCAATTACAGCAAAACGCTTGAAAACTAAATCTGGATTACAGTGGGATTTTGTTGCACATATTCCCAGTCAGCAACAACTATTAAAGGCTTCTTTGATTTCCTTTACAGGGAAATGAAAGTGTTAAATACAGTATGCATCCTTCTTAGCTCAAGTCCTACTTAGCTCAAGTCCCATGTTTTTGCTTGTCTGTAATGCTGGGTTTAATTATTTACAGCAAGAAGCATCTAACTTCTGTTGTCTTCCAGTTAGTAGGTTCAATTTTTAAACTGTGCGTTTTGTCTTTCACTAGAATCTCTGCTTCCAATGATTACTTAGCAAATTCTTTCAACACCTCACTGCACCAAATATTAGGGAAGAAGTAAATTTTTATGTCAGAAGTGAACTGGAGAAAAATCAGAGTTTTGGTACACAAAAATTAACTATTTAGCAATTGACTCGGGATATGTGTGTTTTACTTTGTTCACCTGCAAATTCTTTTTTTATTACATACTAACCAAGGAAAAATAGGATTTCCATTAATAGTCATCAATATGGTCTGGAAAAATTATAACTTCCATGTACATTAAATCTAAAAGCCTCCTCTCAATCTTACCTGGCACTAATGAATCCTTAAGGAATGATTGAGTCTTGCAACATCATAGCTTTCTGGGTCAACCTCTCCTTTTGTTCATACAATCCTATTTCAATGGAGCTAACTAGAGAGAGGAGAGCCAGACTAGAAGGTAAGAAGCTCTATCTTTGAGATCTGTTTGACAGAGTCACAGTAGAAACTCTCCAAAAAGCCATCCTAAGAAAAAACACAAGCAATAATACCCTTTTCCCCACCCCACCCCCCAAGAAAAGGTGATATAGGCAAAACAATTAAAAGATGAAGCTGACTCCCTTTCAAGATTATCTCTCACCTTCTGGTACCTTCTTCACTTCTTTCATCTCATCAAAACATACCAGTTTTGGCCCTGGCCAATGTGGCTCAGTTGGCTGGAGCACTATCCCATTCCCATACAGCAAAAGGTTGTGTGTTCGATTCCTGGTCAGGGCACATACCTAGGTTGCAGGTTCCATACCCGGTTGGGGCATGTACAAAAAGGAACCAATCATTGTTTCTCTCTCTATCTCCTTCCCTCCCCCCCTCTTCTTCACTCCCTCTTTTCCTCTCTCTCTAAAAGCAATGAAGGAGATTAAATGGTAAGCGGGGAAAAATACAATAAAGATTAAGTCAAATAAATAAATAAATAAAAATAAAAGCAATGAAAAAGTGTCCTTGGTTGAGGATTAAAAAAAGAATTTTTTTAAACATACCAGTTTTGGGTCTCATTCTTTCCGAACCTCTCTCCAGAAAATTTCGACTGCGGTAAACGTTTCTGCACTTTAATCAGAGTTTTGGGGAAAACAAAGTCTTACTCTGAAGAACTGGTTGTAATGGTGGCAAAGTAGACATCTTCGGCGAGGGTGAGAGATGCTTTGGGCCCAAGAGACCTTTCGGCGCATCCAGCCCATAGGTAAATGCCTTCCCCACCTCTACAAGAGCAGCTTCCTTGGACATAAAGAGATTCAGTATGGCTTTGGGCAAATTACCTCACCTGTTTTTGCTTTGGTCCTTCATCCATAATATTTGGACTGTTAATAAAATAGCAGGTAAACTAATACCTGTAAAACACTTAGGACAGTGTCAGGCACATAGAAAGCACTTCAAAAAAATTTGCCGTAATTATTCTTGCTCATTCCTTCAACTTCTTAACTATACGTGCATGTAACTGAGTTATTCATCTGCCCCTAGGCTATCTGATCATGGTTGCATGCGGAGTCCTTGAAAGAACAGGATCTAAAATGAGAAAGGTTGTGCCCAGGGGACAAGCAGCCGTGGGCCTTTTTCAGCAGTTCCGGGCCCTCTTTGGTTAGGCCCATTTTTCCTTCATTCATTAGGAACAAGGTCCATGAACGTTCTGACTTGACATGTAATGTTCTTTCCACCGCAGTCCATGCCACTTCCCTGAATGGAGAAAACACTCCCCTCCTCAAAGAGGGCTTTTTGTCTGAACAAGGCTGTTTTCACTGTGCTGTGGTTTCAGACAGCTTTCTTTTGTGTTCTGTTTAAACATAGAATGACAGTCCACTAACGTAACTTCTAAAAACTTTGGCTTATCGTTTTGTAAAAGGCACTGCACCAAATCTGTGCCAAAAATAGCAAAACGACCCATTCTGCACATACAGGGGATTCTCAGAGGGTAACCGCGTGCCTGGGATGGAACTGAAAAAGACTGCTGCAGAATCAGCTACTCTCAGACGCATTAGGAATCAGCAGCAGTTGGGTGGCTGTGAGGAAGAGGAAAGGGGAGAGTCAAATGAAGAGAAACCGCGTTGCTAAGCCACTTGTTTTGATAGAGGCTACAATGTTCTTTTTTCTCCATCAGATCTTGATGGGGTCTCCAGGGGCCTGGGGGAAGGAAGGGCTGGCAATCCCGGGGACATGGCGATAAGCCGAGAATGCCCCTACTTAGCTTTAGCGTTCCTGGTGGCATCGAGCCACTCCTTCTTCTTACATGCGCCAGGATGGGCAAAAGTAGGTTTACAGTTGTTTGCATGGAAAAAGCATGCAGGTTTTGTCTGTTTGTAATTATTTCTTATTATTACAATAGCTCGATTAACACAAGAATGTCACAGTGGCACCGTACACTTCCTTTTGTCTACCCCTGAAATTATTTACCCCTATTCTGGACACTGCAGATAAAGCAATTTTTAAAAAAGGATAAAAATTGTTTCTCTGTTGAAATTTACACCTTAGGGGTGGAAAAACAAAAGTGGATAAATAAAAAAAAATGCAATGGAGAATCTAAATCAGCAAGAATCAGAGAAGGCCACACTGAGAAGAAGACCTGTCGAAGGCAAGGAGCAAGCAACACAGGATCTGAGGCAGGAAGAGAGAAAGCGAGTACAAAGGCATTGAGGTGCTCACTGTGTTGTGGGGGTGCGGGGGAAGTAAGGATATCTAGAGCATTGCGAGTGGGGGAAGGGAAGAGACAAGGTCAGGGAGGTGATATGGAGGCCAGCTGGTTAGGATCCTAGGGACTATTGTAAGGACTGGGACTCTGACCCTTTATGAGATGGGAAGCTATAGCAGACCCACCCAGTGTCTTCTTCAAGGACTGGCTACATGCACCCAGCTCCTTTGAGGTGCACCTCAGGGTAGAAAGGCACTTTCTCAAGCTCATGCCCTTCCCAGGACAGCCCACATCTAGCACCTAAGGAAGGCCTGACACTGTACACACTCACAGCCAACTCTTGCTCCAGACGCCCCCACTAGGTTGACTGAGGCTTTGTCATAGTTTGACTTCTGCCCATCTCTGCTTTCTCCCTTTCCTTCATGAACATTCATCTTAATATCTTGCACTCCAAAATCCATCTCAATATCTTTTGCTGGACAGCCAAACTTGTATGTGACAGAAACCAATTGAGCGTTTGAGCAGAGGAGTGACATGATACAACTGATGTTCTAAAAGGGTATTGAAAGTAGATTAAAAGGCCCTGACTGTGTGCCTCAGCTGGATGGGCATCATTCCATGAAGCAAAAAGTCACCAGTTCAATTCCCAGTCAGGGCACATGCCTGGGTTGCAGACTCAGTCCCCAGTTGGGGTGTGTATGACAGGCAACCAATTGATGGTTCGCTCTCACATCAATATTTCTCTCTCTTTCTCCCTCCTTTCCCTTCTCTCTAAAAATAAATAAATAAAATCTGGAAGGAAGGGAGGGAAAAAGGAAGGAAGGGAGGAAGGAAGGAAGGAAGGAAGGAAGGAAGGAAGGAAGGAAGGAAG